>SNQJ01S0163786.1:8700-25275 GCA_010110895.2 Picea sitchensis | reverse complement strand
CTCACTTAACTAAGTTAAACTACTTTACAACTCGCATAACTACACATATAACTCTGTTACAACTTCAAATCACTCAATTACAACTAATTTGACTTGCATGTCCCACCAATCAACCTTTGAACTCGAATTTCCTATAGCTAACTGATTTTCCACTTCAGTTAACTATTTCCAAGTGCTCATTGAGAATAGATTAATATTTATTGTCCAACTATTATTAAGGGATAATAATAGTCAACATACATCTATAAATAGAATTCAATCACCATCTATAAATAGAATTTGATCATAATCTAAAAATAGACTTCCACGTAAAATAGCCTGAGGCTCCATCCTAGTGTAGGTGAATAATTTTCACTAGGATCTTCTTGTTGAATCTCAACATTTTTGTTGAAATGTATTGACACTTATTTCGAGATGCCACATTAGGCCTGGCAACTTAAATGTTTACATGACGCGACGTCTTCCAATAGGCCTGGCAACTTAAATGTTTGCATACCATGAGGTCCTTAGATAACCTGACAACCTTAAATGTTTATGTAAATACGCTTCTCGGAGTACATTTTTCCTCAAAATTTTCCATACAGTTATAGTGAATTTGCAGAGTCTTGTTTGTCCACCTCCAGTTCAATAGCCATTGTATGTTTCATCTTTCTTCTACCTTTGCAATGCAATTTCATCATCGTTGAAGCTACATGCATTGTTTACTGGTTCAATGAGTGCTTCTTCTTCGATGGTTTGTCAGTTTCTTCTTGTTGTTGTTTCATTCGTTATTCGACCTGGGCTTCTGCATTTCATCATTTCGGAGTAAGTTTCGATGCCATAGTTTCATTTTATATTCCTTGTTTGTTGTTCAGTGTTTGCAGTATGCAAGTAAGAATGTTTTCTTATTTGTAGTGGCATGGTCCTCGTATTTTTCTGGTTCCTTCTATGCTTGGGCTGCAGTTTCATAATCATTGGAGATACATATGTTATTTACTATCTCGGTGGTTCTTGCTGGTTCGTGGGTTGCCGGTTTTGTTTGTTTGCCTCGGGTTTAGGCTTTGGGGCCCCGGGGGTGCAATTCAGCCTGTTTGTTCTTTCTCACTGGTTTGGTGCTTGCTGTTTTCTTTTATTTGATTCGGCCTTGTAGGGTTCCGATCCAGTGGCGGTGGTTGGAGCTTTTATTTTTTATTTTTTTGGGGGATTATTATTGTTTTTTGGGGTGCTTTACGGTGATCAACCCCTACACCCACGAGTCGACATGCAGTTGTGTTATTTTCCCTGTCTGTCGAGGTTGATATTTGTTATTCTGTGAGATTTTGCTGGTGCTTTAGTGTTGGCATGAAAGAAAATAGATGCATGGAAAATTGTTCGAGGGTTACATGTGAAATTGCAGTATCCACAGTTTTTTTGTTAGAATAAAGCATATGCAGGCTACATTTATAAACCATGTATGGTTAGATGTGTTGATATGACATTACATGTTCTTTCTCCTCTACATAGACTAGTGTGCGCATGATACAATTTGTGTTGTGCTTGAGATATGATATGTACAACAAAGATTCTGCAAGATTTTATTTGGATGTCTGGAAGCATGTCTGGGTAGTTTTCCATGGAAAACCAAAAAATTGTATCACGGGCACATCAGTCTGTGTAGAGGATAAAGAACATGTATTTCCATCGATGGAAGCATATCTGGATAATTTTCCATGGAAAACAAAAAATCGTTTAGCTACGGCCATGCAATTGCATGATATTTTGTGGCTTGTAATATATTTTGGGCAAGGAAAAAAAATTACATGTTTACAACCATGGATGGAGAAGCGCAAAGGTTCATGTTTCTGCCTATCTTCTAGACTGTTCGTTGACTATGTTTTACTGTATGTACATATTTCTTGTTCTCTGATGCATGCCAACTTTCATTCATGTTCATTTTATTTTGTGCGTTCCCACATTCAAACAAACAAAATAGTTGGAGAAAACGAGGGAGTCTTGACTGCATCGGTTGAAGAGGATATATAAAGGTGGATGCTTGTATTGTTATTTCATATTACGTTGTTTTTTATTTCATTTATGGTCTATATATGTGTTCACCTAGTTTATTATATGTACATGTTGTGTGCCATCCTACATGGTAAGTTATCTTCATTACATGCCTTCCTGCATACTAACTTGCTTCATGTCCATTGTGTTTTCGATGCAATGCTACATTTAAACAAACAGAATAGTTGGAGATGACGATGGGCTCTTTCGCAGATAAATAACCTTGTTTCTCTTTATTTTACATGTTTGTCTTCATTATAAGTTATCTTCAATACATGCCTTCCTGCATACTAAGCTACTTCATGTCCATTGTGTTTTCGCTGCATTGCTGCAGTTAAACAAACGTAATGGCTGGAGAGGATGATGGAATATTTGGCTGGTAAATAGACCTATTTCTCTTTCTTTTATATGTCTGTCTTCATACTAACTTTCCTTGATGTCCATTTCATATTCGAAGTTGCTTCCTTGGAAAAAACAAGTTGCTTGGACAGGGAGATGAATTGTTTTTTGAAACAACATAGGGTTCTGTGGTACACTCTTCTAAAAGATATACCAAGTGTGTTGGTAAATTAAATATACAAAGCAGGTGGGGGCATATAATATTAGACTTGAAAATGATGGCTTGGCAGTAATGGGCCTTTCTTTCCTCCCTATTTCTACTTTTTTCATTCTATTATCCCTTTTTCTTTCTAATTCATCTGCTTAGTGTGCTTTCCGAAAATGCCTTGGTGTGCCAGTTGGCGGACTAATGGTTTCACATATGTGGTCATGCTTCTACCTTATTCCATAGTTACCCACTTTCTCGATTGTGGGTGTCAGGAGGGCAGGTTGAAGATTGCTCCCTTGGCTTCCGGGGGTCCGCGATATACAGATTCGCCATGGTGCCCCGCGCTCACGCCCTGTTTACTTTTAAACATTTCTCTAGTTAAAAAAATTAGATGCATACAATTTTACAGTTATTTAGTCCTTCTGATGAACAATATACAATGCATATGCTTGTTTAGTCCTGATGTCCATCTGCACATGGTTGCATCAGAAAAAGTTGGACTAGTGACATGGGCATGAGTAGTCAGTCATCCCAGACATCAGCAGACCGACAAGGCCAAAAGTAAATATGAATACGTTGTGATCTTACTATGTTTACTAAACAAATATCCTCGGGTATATATTTATCTATGGCATGGTGGATATGCTGATGTCATCTACAATACATGGTTTGCAGCTCACAAGAAGTTTCAACAAGTACAAGAGAGACAACGAACATGCTACATGTTCCGTAGACTAAGAGGTGTGGTTGCAAAACTTTGCCTCCATAGTTCATCAAAGCTATGCATGTACTTGTAGATTTATGCTAGTGAAATAAGAATACAAAAAAAAATAAAAAAATTGCACACTACCATTCACTTTAGTTTTCCTGTTAAAAAATTGTCACCGGGTCTAGAGTTGTAACATCCAAAGTACTATCAATAGAGGACTTGAACAACCGCCAAACTGGACAAGTGTTCATCGAGGACATAATGGTCGTCTATACCACCTACTTGGACAAGGAAAAAAAAAGTAGATCCATTATGCGTGCTAACATGATAGACAAGGAGGCCATGATGATAGTGACACTGATTGTTCCTCAACAACTTGTCCAGAAACATGTAGAAAAGATATTGTTTCATAATGCGATATCCATTACAAATTTTAATATATTGCCCAAAAAAAGTATATGAACATGGTGATTGCGATCGAATTATTTTGCTCAGCAAAACAAGCATTGTGGAAAAAATCCCGTTGTTTGTTCAGAATATCGTTTCATCCTAGACTCGACTATCAACCAGCTTGCACAGAGCATTGGTATTTACCCAATCGGAATGATTGGTGTGGTTGTCACACTGGCGAGAAAATTTGGCTCGCAACATATTCTCCATATAAAGGATGGAGAGTCGGACAACGACAAGGCAATAATACCGCATTTCAAATTCAATTTTTTCCTTTACTTTCGCATGTGCATGTATCTCGGATAAGTTACACAAATATTACACTATTCCTTGTTGCAGCTACAATTGTTCTATATGTATTCAAATTTGTTTTCGTCAATGGAACAACAATTGCATAAAGCGAAGATTCTACTTACGTTGTTCAAAAATATAATAAAGAAAATGGATGTTAGAGAAAGGATCTTTCAGACAACCTAGGCAACGTTTGTAACAGAGTTGCGAGCATATATAGTAGAGGATTTGAAGAAACTAGCTAGCTCTACAACTTTTGTGCGTATACATCCACAAAATCATCCTCACTTTGCTTATAGAAATAACCTTCAACAAATTTCTGCGGCCTATTTAATTTTTTTTTTATTTTTTTAAGGGGAGGGGAGGGTGAAGTTGTGTATTATATTGTTCAATGTATTAATTCCTATGCTCACCTTCCCAAGTTGAAGGTGTTTTAGTTGCAGCCAATGTGTACTCGTTCCGTTTGAACCTGTATGTGCAAAATGCAACTCTCCTACTTCTACCTCCGCTTTGATAAGTGATGATACGATTGATTGTTTGCGATGCAGTGAAAAATGTCCATATATATATGGAAATTGCATCAATTCTATCATCTGAACCGTGGGAAACACAACCGTGCATTATACGGTTAGGAATCCTTTGTTACAAAATGTGCTTCCTAGGTTGGTAGAGTTTTCGTATGAAACGCATCTACAAAAAAAGGCAAGTAGTGTTTACATGCCGCGAGAGCTTCGGATACATAGCAAATTCACCTTAAATGAGAACAATTCAATTTTGCATATTGGGTGAAGAAGGGAAACAAAAATATATCAAACTTTGGCAGGAAACAAAAATACCTCACGTGTCTCTGTAATATTTCTTTAACATCTAGATGAATGTTAGTTGGACTTGGCTAGGTGGGATTGCACATGCATAATATTGTTCTGTCCAAAAAATGGGAAGCATGAAAGAAAACCCCATATATCCCATGGGCTCGGTTATTTTTTACTGGGAACATATACCAGATGCAAGAGAAACCGAATGTGGCGACGTCTTTTCTTTGTATATCAAATTGTTTGATGCAAAGGTCCATGGGTCCTGCTCTATGGAACCTTTTGGGAACTTTCTTGCGACCTATTTGAAGTTTGGTTGGTTCTTGGTTGTGTGCTTTGTCTGTCAATTTGTATACCACAGAACTCCAACTGTTCTTTGGAGGACACAAAACAATATAATTGATTTTTTTTGCCAGCTGACCCACAGATTCGCCTGAGAATTTCTATGGCATTGTGACACAAATGTAATATGTGGCTTGTTTTAGAAGATTTCCTTGATCGATGAACTTGGTAAAATTATTGTCCTGAAATAATTTGAAATCAACGAATATATACTATGCGAAGTGCAATTGTGCTATCATATCAACAAGAGGCCTTTAAAATTCAAGTTGGTCGTTGTTTTTGGCATTTTTTCTTAATCGATGAATACGGTAAAATTAATGTCCTGGAATAATTTGAAATCAACGAATATATACTGTGCAGAGTGCAATTGTGTTATCATATGAACAAGAGGCCCTTAAAATTAAATTGGTCCTTGTTATGCTTGTGGTGATAGAATTTAAAAAAAACTTTCTTTTGTTTCCTTCATTTTTTTAAAAATCAGTAATTTAACATCCTTTAATAATTTAATGTAATTCAATTGTACAATATCAATATTTAATATTAATAATTTAGTATTTGAAAATAATGTTTTTAGATAAAATTAGATAGCATGACCATCCTTAAACAATTGCAATCTTCAACCCGCCAGTCGTGGAGTCCTGTCGATTTGTATGTCGCGGAACTCTGAGTGTTGTTTGGAGGGCACGGGACAATAGAAGTGCAATGTTGAGCCAAGCGGCCTGCAAGTCCGCCTATCAATTTGTATATCGCGGAAGTATGGGTGCTATTTGTAGGACACAGAACAATAGAGGCTCAATCTTGAGCCCGCCAGGCCGAGAACCCACGATCTAAAAAGTGTCTAAGTATGGAATGAGGGATCTGCATATGATCTATAAAATCTCATGTCCATACTTTATAAAAGTACATGTTTGCTATGTATTGCTCGTTTGTTGAAAAACTTTTATAGCCCGACCAAATTGTACAAACTTTCTTGTCTAATTAAATTCTGCAATATCAATATTTAATATTAATATTTTAGTATTGAAAACAATGTTTTTAGATATGTTAGATAGTTGATAGGGATTACCATCCATAAACAATGGCAAACTTGAACCTGCCATCCCTCGAGTCCATCTGTCAATTTGCATATTGCGGAACTCCGAGTGCTATTTGGAGGACACAGAATAATGGAAGTGCAATGTTGAGCCAGGCAGCCCGCAGGTCTGCTTGTCAATTTGTATATCGCGGAATTGTGGGTGCTATTTGTAGAGAGCGGAACAATAGAGGCCTAATTTTCATCCCGCCAGCTCGAGAATTCGTGATCCAAAAAAGTGGCTAAATATGGAATGGCGGATCTGTACATGCTCTATAAAAATTTCATGTCAATAGTTTATAAGAATACATACTTGGTATGTATTACTCGTTTTTCAGAAAACTTGTAGGTGCAAAAGTTGGCGGATTCACGACTTCAGATTTCAGTTACATTTATATCACCAACCCGACCGACCGCTTCCCCGTTTGATATTGTAGTAAATGAATATAAACTGGCCCAAGTCTAATTGTGCTATGACATGAACACGAGGCCCTTAAAATTCAAATAGCTGGCAAGTCCGCTTGTCAATTTGTATATCGCAGAAATGTGTGTGCTATTTGTAGGGCACAGAAGAATAGAGGGCCAATTTTGAACCTGCCAGCCCGAGAACCTGCTATCCAAATAGTGGTTAAGTATGGAATGAGGGATCTGTACATGCTCTATAAAATCTCATGTCCATAGTTCTTAGAAGTACATCTTTACTATGTATTGCTTGTTTCCTCCAAATGTTGTTTATAAGACACAAAACAATAGAACTACAATGTTGAGGGACCCAGTCAGAAGCTTCGGCTATCAATTTGTATATCACGGGACTCTGGGTGCTATTTGTAGGATACGTAGCAATAGAGCCCCATCTTTGAGCCCCCCAGACCGAGAACCCACAATCGAAAAAGTGTCCAAATATGAAATGCGGGATCGTACAAGCTCTATAAAAACCTTATGTCCATACCTTGTAAGAGTTCATACTTAATATGTATTACTCATTTTTTGGAAAACTTCTATCTGTGAAAGTTGGTGGATTCACGACTTCATGTTTTAATTAATTTTAGATCACCATCTCGACCGACCGCTTATCCATTTGATATTGTAAGAAATGAATATAAACTGCCCGAAGTCCAATTGGGCTATTACATCAACACAAGGCCCTTAAAATTGAAATAGTCCGCAAATCTGCTTGTCAATTTGTATATCGAGGAAATATGGGTGCTATTTGTAGGGCACGAAACAACAAAGGCCCAATTTTGCGCCTGCCAAGCCGAGAACCCACGATCCAGCCCGAGAACCCGTGATCCAAAAAGTGACCAAGTATGGAATGAGGGTTGCATACATGCTCTATAAAATCTCATGCCCATACTTTATAAAAGTACATATTTAGTATGTATAACTCGTTTCTTGCGAAATTTTGTAGGTGCAAAACTTGACGGATACAAGTGTTCAAATTTCTGCCCATTTTTATATCAGCAACCCGATCAACCTCTTGCATGTTTCATATTATACAAAAAATTTGGAATGCAAGTTTCTGAATACGTGGGTTTTTATTTGAAATAAGATATTTCACATCCTTTTATAATTTTATGTAATTAAATTGTACAATATCAATATTTAATATTAATACTTTAGTTTTGAAAATAATGTTTTTTGGTGGTGTTACATAGTTCATAGGGATCAGGATACGTAAATAATCGCAAGGTTGGGCCCGCCATTCCTGGAGTCCATCTGTGAATTTGTATATGGCAGAACTCCGAGTGTTGTTTGAATGACACAGAACAATAGAAATGCAATGTTAAGCGAGCCAACATGCAAGTCCGCCTTCCAATTTGTATATCTCGGAACTCTTGGGTGCTATTTGTAGCTAACGGAACAATAGAGGCCCAGTTTTGAGCCTACCAGCCCGAGTACCCGCGATCCAAATATTGGCTTAAGTATGGAATGCATGAACAATACATGCTCTATAAACTCTCAACAACCTGACCGACCAACTGCTTCCCTGTTTCATATTGTACAAACCTCCTTGTCTAATTAAACTTTACAAGATCAATATTTAATATTAATAATTTAGTATTCAAAATAATTTCTTTATATAATGCCCAATAGTTAATAGGGATTAACATCCGTGGAAAATCACACACTCGAGGCCGCCAACCCTAGAGTTCGTCTGTCAATTTGTATATCGCAGAACTCCGAGTATTGTTTGTATGAAACGAAACAAAAGGAGTGCAATTTTGAGTCAGGCACCCCGCAGGTCCGCTGGTCAATTTGTATATCGTAGAATTTTGAATGCTATTTGTAGGCCATGGAACAATGGATGCCCAATTTAGAGTCCGCCAGTCCGAGAACCCGCGATCCAAAAAGTGGCTAAGTGTGGAATGTGGAATCCGTACATTCTCTATAACATCTCATGTTCATACTTTATAGTACATATTTTGTGTGTATTACTCATTTTTCCAAAAATTTCTAGTTTGTCTTTTCTCTCTACTTTTCCTTTTTGAAACGCGGGTTCCTGCATAGGCGGGTTTAACATTTCATTTCCATTGTTCCGTCGCCTGCAACTAGCATTCATAATTCCATGATTTCCAAATTTGCAAACAAACCCCCCTTCATCTCGTATGCTTTCGCTTTTTGTTTGCTTGGTCCTTTTTCCCAATGTCTCATGCTTTTATATACAGAACCCCAGGTTCAAAAATATACAAATTTCCCTCTCTCCATTGCACTTCCATTGTTCCCCTACGCACAAACAACAGTCAAAATTCCATGACATACAAATTGACGACCAATATCTGTCACTGAGATGAAATATGACAATCGACCCTTCACGTCTCCTGGGTATATCTTTTGCCCTTTTTCTTTTGTAACCCACCCGACTGCTTTCCATACTTAGGTATTTCTTGGAATTGGTTTCGTGGGTTGGGCGGTGATTTTCCATAATTCGCCATCACTGCTGCCTCTGTACTTGTTTCCAGATATGCAATAATTAAGCTTTAATGCTAGTAGTTCATCTTGCAGGAATCGTTAAGATTGTCATTAATGTCTGGAATTCTGAAGAAGATTTGTCATTACTATGAATTAAACTAAGATTTGTGCACAAGTATGTTATCCTTTTCAAGTATTCATTTCAAACATGATGCAATCTGTTTTTTGTGTGCCAGCAGGTTGGTGCTTTTAAGAAATTTCTAATTCTTAATCTCTCTTCACCGTCACTGCCACCTTCACACTTTTTTCTAATTATGCAATTAGTGAGATGTGATGGTGACAGTTCATTCTGCACGAACCCTGGAGATTTTCATTGATCGGTGAAAGGATCAAGGAGATATTCCATTGATACACATTAAACCATAATTTGTGGAGGGTTATATTATCCCTCCCCGATTTTCATTTCAAACATCGTCTTGTTAAGTTGTGGCAGCAGTTCTATCCAGATATAGTAAACACATTGGGGCACAATGGATAGAGGTTCCACTATTCCAGGGCATATTCTTACTACTCATCTCCCTTCGCCCAAGAGAAAAAAAGGAGATGGTCCCTTGGTACACCGAGAGATATATTTCAAGCCAAAGAATTCCAAGGAAACCCTACCTAATCAGAGAACCTGCCTAGTTTCATTCATGGATGGCGCAGAGGTTGATGTCATGAATTCTGAGACAGGAGAAGATGATTTGATGGTCGATGATACGACAATGGATGATGGAAATGTAGAGGCTCTTCCCACTCTTGCGCCCAAATTGAAATCAACCATAATGGAAGGAACTTCCCGACTCGGTGATGGCGGTACTAACAACAACAAAAGGAGTTTCAGAAAAGAAACCGATGGTAAACACAATAACCACTTTGCAGCATGAAAGTAGGAATTCCAAAGTTCCAAATTTTTCCATTCTGGGCAGAAGAGTTTCACTATAAAGTAATGATATGTTGATGCTCCTAGAGATATATTTCAAGCCAAAAAAATATTGACTTGTGGGACTAGTGTCCTGTTCTTTGGATATACAATTAACATCTTGGGGAATCAGGTCCAAAACTCTCACCGCTACAAGGCATTTTTCTACTAGTCATCTCCTTCAACCCAGAATGGACTAATTTGGGCCTCTGAAATTTCATGTGCAACCTGTGCTCCTGAATGTTTTTCGACTATGCAGAGGTGGTTTCAGCTAAGGGCTATTCCATTTGCCCTGCAACGTTTTTCGTATTCTTCCTCATGGGAAGCATCTGAAAACTATCAATTTCAACATAGGATGATTAATCGAGGAGAAAATTGTGAGGATATTTCATACTGCAGCTCTCGTGCCTGTGTTTGTCGCAGATACGTTAAATGTTTTGGCCCGAAGAAATGGCTCCAATTTCTAAGGATAGATGTACAATACTTAGTGTTTTTATTAATTTTGTAAATGGATTTGCTATTAAAAAATAATTTACTTGGACTCTTTGTTGCTACTTCTTTTCTAGATTTAACACATGTTCTCATTGGCATGGTTCAGTGCTCTCGTACTTCTTCGATGTTGTGTTTACTTAGGCTATTTTTTCTAAGATGGAACATCTAACAATTATATGACAATGTACTGTGTCAATCTACCAACCTTTTATGCAAACAAAAAATAGATTACACAGTTTCAAACCAACTTTCAATTCTATTCGCAATGCAGATAGAACATAGAAATACCAATGTACAATCTTGCAGCAAAACTGTTATTCTTGTTTCTAGACATGTAATTTTTAATTTTTAATGCTAACAACCCATAATGCAAGAAGTTTAATACTTGAGTTAATATGTTGCAGTCATGGAAGAATGTATCAAGAACACAGTTACACCCTCACGTTCCATTAAAATCTAATCTTGAACAAAGAATTTGCTGGCAATTAGTAGAAAATGAAGTTTAGTAGTTAAGTTAATATGTTACCGTCATTGAAGAATGTATCAAGAACATACTTACACACATAGGTTGCAATAAAATCTAATCTTCAACAATACATTTGCTGAAAATTAATAGAAAATGATGGTTTTGCAACAATGGGGATTCTTTGAAACCAATTCGCGCTTACGAAAACTGCCTTCCACCTTTCTATTTTCCCACTCTTTTATTCCTTGTAGTTTCTCTTCCTAGTTACTTAATCTTTTTTTTTTTTTTTTTTCTTAAAATGCCTTGCTGCGCGGCTTGGAGGATTCACATGTTTCCAACAATCACTTCCCCTTTCTTTAAATTGACCCTCTATTGTTCCGTGTCCTACAACTAGCACCCATAGTTCTGCGATATACAAATTGACAGGCGGACTTGCGCACTGACTGGGTCAACATTGCACTTCTACTTTTCTGTGACCTCTATACAACATTCAGATCTCCACAATATACAAATTGACAGATGGGCTACAGCGATGGCGGGCTCAAGATTGCCTTTGTTTACAGATCGAAAAGTGATAAAACGATCCATACCACATTTGTGCCATGGAAGCTATATTAAAGGGAAAAGCATTTCCTCTATAGTTTCGTGTCCTGCAAACAACACCCACAGTTTTTCACTATACAAATTGACAGTCGGACTTGCGAGTTGGCTGGCTAATAAAATTTCTCAGAGTTTCGTGATATACAAATTGACAGATGAAGCATACAAACAAGAACCAAGTAAAATCGTGGATTGTATTCCTGGTCACTGTTTTCTATTCCTGCCAACTTCACAATTCTTTCCAAGTATATATCTTGCCATGAAAATGGGATGTCTGTTACAGATGTGAATATACTGGTCCTTGTTTTTCGTCTTATATACTTGGCCAAATATCTGTTTCTCTTTTCCTTGAACTTTATCTTTTTCGTCACTTATTCATTTTTTCGAAAATGTATGGCTACACGCATGGGAGGTCTTGCGGGTTCACACTTGCACTGGTGCTCTTTTATCGTGACACCGACCGACTGCTTCCCCATTCCATACCCATAAACTTCTCTGACTGTGAATTCCTATTAGGCGGGCTCTAGATTGGATTTCTATTGTTCCATGGCCTGCGAACAATACCGTCACTTCCGCGATATACAAATTTGCAATCGGACTTAGATCATACCCTCTTCCATATTATGGTCCACCTATCATGCCCTCTTCTGTGGTATACATTTTGCACTGAAAACTTCCGGGAAATACAATTTAACCGTCAGGTCCTCGCATCTTTTGTGGAACTATTGTCACCCCATTTTGAAGCCCGTCTGTCCGCTTTCCATACTTTGCCATTTCTTCGAATTTCTTTGGCGGATCATCGGTTTGGCTGGTTGAAGAAATATTCAGTTCATAGTCGTTGTTTCCTGTGCCCGTGCCCCTTTGCAATTAGAAATTTCCAATTATATATAAGATCTTATTTCTAGGCATGCAATTGGCAATTTCCCTATTCCATACTTAGCCACTTTGCCGGAATTCCGCAAATATACAAACCGGCTGCTAAACTGCTCCATCATGATCTCTTATGTTTTACACATTTTGCACTCAAAAATTCCGATACATAAAATTTGACCATGCAACACTCGCCTATCCTGAGTATCCTCGTAACCCTTTTTTGAATCCTGTCCGACCTCTTTTTAGAGCTTTCCATTCTTTCCTTGTTCTCCGCCATCTCCGTCACCTTCGCACTTGTCTATAATAAAAGAAAAAAAAAGTTTTTTTATAGATATATTCATGTCTTGTTTCTAAATATGTAATTACTGGCATTTAATTCTAACAGGTCATCATGCAGGAACCGTATAGATTGTCATTGATGGGCGAAAGGCTCGAGGAGATCTCCTATTAATACCCATTAAACCAAGATTTGTGAGGGGGTTATATTATCCCTTCCAAGTGTTTATTTCAAAATCATGAAATGTCGTTCGCACGTCCTGCCCTTTGCACGTTCACAAAACCTCCAAACCTTAATTTCTCTTTGTCATACCCGCCACCTTCGCATTTCTAAATATGCAATAAATAAGCTTTACTACTAACAATTCATCATGTACAACCCATACAGATTGTCATTAATCAACGAAAGGCTCAAGGAGCTTTCCCATTCATAAGAATTTTATGAAGATTTAGTGGAGAGTTTCATTATCAGCTCTAACTGTTCATTTAAACCATCATCTGCAACAAACCAACGTTCTCATAAACCTATGGCATCATCTTGACAACAGTTCTGTGGATATATAGTGAACATCTTCAGGTGCGAGGACCAGAAATTCCAGTGGTCTAGGGCATATTATTATTACTCAACCTCTGTTGCAGAGAACAAAGTAATTTGGACCTCCGGGATTTCTCATGCAAGCTGTGTCCCTGAGGTTTTTGACTATAAGGACCTGGTCTCTTGGTGTGCCGATAAATTTATTTCAAACAAAATAATTATTCCACTATGGGACCAATCTTATGTTTCTTTGTCACCTCAGGTTTTCTGCTAGATGCTAAGATTGTCAGATCCAAACTCGACTTTCATAGGAGAAGATTGCACAGTCCTAGCAAAGCATAATAATAGGTTCGAACTCTTGCCCCATTTTTTGGAAAACCCACTTCTAGTTCCTGAAGATATTACAAGCTTGCAGGTTAGTTCATTTAGAAATCCATTTCACAAAATTTCCTGGCTGTTTATAAGAATAACGGGACAGGATTCCACAACAACTGTTTCTCGAATGTCTCTTTATATTTTTTATTTCACAGTCAACGAACAAGCCATTTTTTATTGGGGCAGGTTAATTTCCCATGAAATTTGTTCCCCATTGTCAAGCTTCAAAAGGGAAAAGAAATTTTATATGTTGTCCTATTTAGTTTTTTCAATAGTGCATTCCTGTCGGTTTCCACAACTGTCTCTGTCCAAGAATGTCAACTGCAAATTCCACCCAATAACGTTCTGGTACCAGGCCTTGTGGAAGCACAAGGCTTCCCACTATTTTTATGAGGTTTTTAATGGCTTCATGTCTCTTTTCAAAGTTTTGTTGTTAGGAGAAGATTCTCCCCACATATCTAAACATGGAACTAGTTTTTTGGACAAGAAGGGGACACTCGAACATTTGGATAATTACACTGTCATAAGAATTTTTGGCTCCACGAAACAACCTTCTCTCCTTCCATGTCACATTACGAACATAATGTTTGTTGCAGAAGTAGCATGCAAATAAAACTATTGGTTCCATCTGTTGCAAAAGAAGAAAAAAAAACCAGTTCATTCCTTTGCCTTGGAAAGTAGGGGAGTTCGTGTCGAAAAATGTCAACAAAATTGACAAATTTGTCGCACATTCTAGCATCTCCAACCCGAGATATGCTGAAATCATAAGAGGGTTTGACCCCTATAATATTTTTCGACAACATTTATAAACAGTTGGCCTCGATGATTTTTTTTTAAAAAACACCTGCCCAAAAATAGAGAAAGTGGCGGCAATGGTCCTACCTCTGATGTCGGCGACGTAGACACAGTGCAAAGCTGCACTAAACACAACAGGGGAAATGCCTGGGTAACAAGAGTGTTCAATTAGAAAATAACACTTCAAAAAGTTCGACATCCCGGAGCATCGTTCCAATGGTCCACCACAACAACAAAGAAAATAAGAGTTCTTCAAACAAAGGAGGAGATAACGACCCTCCTCACTCTAAAATTGATATTTCTCACAAGCTTCCAGTAGAGAAGAAGAGAAAAAAAAATATGGGGCAGGCAGAAGAGTCAGAAATTCAGAGTGAGAACATGGAACTTGACATTGATCTGGATAGCATGATCCACTTCCTTGATCATCCCAGAGATGCCATCCACCATAGCCGTCCAATGGACATATTCGTTACCGAAAATTTTGACGAAGATGAATCCTTCGTGTTTTAGAGCGTTGTTTTTGATAGCTAGTCCAAAAAATTGATAATTGAGAAAAAAGATGTTAAAAATAATAAAGACAAATTTTATTCAAAGGTTGACCTTGGCAACATGCGGTCGCCCCAAATTTGTCAACTTCACACCGCGAGCAGAGAAGTACTTCATGATTCCATTAGAGGCATCGAGGCAGAGAATGTCAGACTGAAGGATCGATTCAAGGAATTGGAAGACACTTTCATTCCTATCCAATTTCTTGTTAATCCTTTGGAAATAGCCATGCCTGCCACCCCTGCAACCAACATAAAAACATCCTCCACCCTGCTCTCATCCTGTGAAGGATATGTGGAAAATAATATCAACAAAAGAATGGAACTAGTTACCGAGGCGTGGAAAAGATCACAAACCATCACTTCCCTTGGAACCAGGGAACATAGTTTTCTTGAACATTTGCAGGCCGAGTTAAAAGATGAAGAAAAATTCTTTTTAAAAAAGATCATTCCTTTTGGCACCATTGTCAACAATATGACAGAAAAAAAAAAGAAAAAAAAGAGAACAAGATCTTCCATCCAAAAATCGGATCGGTCAATTGAATGCATGTTGGAAAGAAAAAGTGAAGAAGGTACATCTCATTGTTCAGTGATGTGAACAAGCCATATCGAAGAAAGATAAATTATTCACAAGGCTGTCAAATATAGATTTATCCGGGAAAACCAACGACTTCCAAGACCTCGACTTAATTGCAAACTCCTTGCCCTTAACCAGGAAAGATTTCGATAAATATGTTGCTATGTTTAAGGCCTTGTCTCTGGAATTTTTTTAAAACATACTTCAATTTGATCAATTTCACGTCCATGACTGGCTAGTCAACTATTCAGTACAGAATGAGGCAATTCATCAGGCTCTCTGTAATCTTTCTATTGACTTCTGGGAATTAGAAAACGACCTTTTCAACATAAAAATCCGGAATGAGATTAACATCGCCCCAATGAGAAGATACATTAAAGAATGGTTCGAAAGGAAATTGAAGCAGGCTGCCGACGAAAGGCAACAGGCAGTTTCTAGGATTCCAGCAGTCGTCAACGACATCATTGAAACTGCAGTCATCGACGACATCAATGAAACGATAGCCGCAAGCAAATAGCCAAAGGGCTCATATGTACCCCCATTGTAAGTCTACTGATCTCATCGTGCTTTGTTTATCAACCCAGTTATTCCACTTTCTTAAATAGAGATGTGTAGGCAAATACTTATACCTTTCCATTTATTTTTTTTGCAGCTATTGCACTCTATCTTCTTTCTACAATCATGTTTCTTGTACATATTTCTCTAATGGTCTGCGAGAGCCCCAATCCCAGTATACATGACAAACACATTGAAATTACAGTTTATATGTAATAGACTTTACCTTTTTTGTATATTTCAAAATTTTCAGTAGTATGTTGTTATGAACATAAAATATACATAAATAGATATTCATAACATAATAATAGTTAATCAATAATAATTATTAATAATGAAAGGTCATGTCTCAAAGGACATGACTATTGGT
>SNQJ01S0163785.1:0-21289 GCA_010110895.2 Picea sitchensis | reverse complement strand
TCAACTAGAAGAAACCCTTTGTTTTTCTTCCATAGGAAACCAAATGTGATAAAGAGAATATGAAAATTATGGCTAAGAATTGTTGGAAGGAAAATAAGATTGAGGCAGTGACAATCATGGGATTTTCAGGTGGTTTGGTAGTCCTATGGAACTCATATCATATTACCTTGGAGAAATTTGTGGAAATCCCCAACCTCCTCTTAGTTGACTTCAGATTCAATGATTCGCAAGTCCAAGGTTCAATCACTAATGTTCATGGACCCACAAATCCTCTCCTTAAAATTTCATTCATAGACACTCTCAGAGTGATCAGGGAGCTAACACTTCACCACAATTGGATTTTACAAAAGGATTTCAATTTATTCACATCTCTTTAAGAGAAGATAAGAATATTAATAAAATTAGACTCGGTCAATATAGCTTTCAAAAGATTCATAGTAGCTATCACACTTATTTATATCCCCACTATCAATGCATACCACATATGGAGTAATAAACGTGGAGGCTCTCACCAGATCGAAACTAGGCTAGATCACTTCCTACTCTTGAAAATCCTTTTCCAAAGATTGATGCTACTGGAAGTAGATATTTTTCCTTATTCTAGTTCAAACCATTGGCCCATTAAAATTTCCCAGCACAACTCACTCGTACCATTGCCTAGACCTTTCTATTTTGATTTCTTTGGGCTAGAACATCCCGAGTTCATGATCGACTTGGAAGAATGGTGGAAAAATGAAAGTTCCAATACTGGATCTTTGATGTTCCAATTTCAGAAAAATCTAAAACATGTGAAGTAGAAAATAAAAAAGTGAAACAAGGAAGTCTTTGGAAACATATTCTTCAAAAAGGAAAGGCTTAAGAAGGACATGAAGGATCTGCAATCTAGTATCATTCTCCATGGAAGAAAAATGGAACAAGAAACCCAAGAGAAGCATCTCAAACATGAAATATAACTTAGAGAGAAATAAGAGGAGATCCTATGGAAGAAAAAGTATTGCATGCGATGGCTAAAAGAGGGAGACATAAACTCTAAATCTTTCCATAACTCTATGCTCAACAAATGGAACCATAATCGAATATCCATCCTAACTTTGGTGGTAGGAAAAAAAATAAAAAGATATGAGGATATAGTTCAAGAACTGATGGGGCATTTCAGTTGTATCCTGATGGAACCTCTGGTTGTGGATAGGTAGGAAACCATCAACTCCATTCTAACCTCAATCCCATATTTAGTCTCACCATAATAAAATAAGACTCCATTGGATCCCATCTCTCTGAAGGAAGTGTCAACCATTGTCAAAGCTATGGCCCTTGGTAAATATATGGGATCAGATGGGTTCAAAGTTGACTTCTTTCAATCCTACTCGCCCATAATAGAAGTTGAGTCTTGGAAGGTGTTTGAAGAGTCACATATCTCTGGTAACATTCTACATGCCTTTAACACCTGCTTCATTCTTAAAGAATATAACCCTCAAACAGTTGATAAGTTCAGACCCATTTCCTTATGCAACACCATACCAAAAGTCATTTATAATATTATTGCAAATAGACTCAAACCCATCCTCCACAAAATCAACTCCTTGGAACAGGGGGGTATGTGGAAGGACACCAGATTCTTGATGGGATTATTTCTACCCATGGAACCATTAATTCTCTAAATGTTTCCAAAACCTCAAGCATGCTGCTAAAATTGGACATGTCCAAATATTATGATAGACTAAACTAAATTTACCTAGAACAACTACTGCTTGATTTTGGATTTTGTCTAGATTGGGTTTCCTAGGTCAAGAATTTAATCTCCATGGATTTATTCTCCATTCTTATCATTGGTTCTCCCTCCAACACTTTCAATCCTTCCTCTGGTATTTGGCAAGGACACCACATTTTCTCCATTTATATTTATCTTGGTTGTTGAAGGATTAGGAATATCTGTGAAAAAGGTCATTATTTTAGGCTCCCTCAAGGAAAATTAAGATCCATCCTAACCTTGAGCCTCTTACCCACCTCCTTTTTTTTTATGATACTCGTCTCTCAAGATGTCTCATTGTCCATGAGGCCCTCTCCTTAAAACAAGTTCTAGAAAAATTCATGTTGGCTTTAGGATTTCTTTTCAACCACAACAAGTCCCTGATTTTCTTTCTTGACACCCCTCTAGTTGTAAAACACAACATTTCTCGTATGTTTTTCTTCCAAATGAGCTCTCTTCTATCCAAATATCTTGGTGCTCCCCTTCTTGATAACTCCCTTTGGAATTCCTCTTAGGAAGACCTCCTTTCCAATCTTGAAGATAAGCTCAATAGTTGGACCTTTCTCTCTCTTAATTTACATGGTAGAATCACTCTTCTCAAACAAGTTTTGTAATCTATGATTCTTTACCTATTTTTAATGCTTGTATCCACCTCAAAAATTGTAAAATCTATAAGATATCTTCAAAGGGATTTTCTCTCGGGAGGTCCAACTAGGGATCACAAATGGGCCTTATTGTCTTGGGACATTATCTGTATTCCCAAGAATGTGGGGATATTAGTATAAATGATTTTTTGTTTATGATCAAGGATTTCGCTGCTAGAATGTGGTGGCAATGGAACAAGAAACAAGGAGAGTTATGGAGTAAGATATGGAAAGTCAAATATTCCAGCCAAATCCCCAAGGAAGAGCTCGTCAGACTCGATGAGGATTTCCCCGGCTCCATGATATGGAATAATGCATTGGCCAATAAAGACTTGGTGCAATATCAATATTTATGGGAAATTAGATCCAGAGAACAAACATTGTTCTAGGAGGATTCATGGCAATAGGAAACTAGACTTGAACTCAATCCACTACTCCAACAAGCCAAAGAGAAACTACAAGAGAGAGGTTGGATTATTGTCAAATAGTATTA
Organism: Picea sitchensis; assembly: GCA_010110895.2. Lineage (NCBI taxonomy): Eukaryota > Viridiplantae > Streptophyta > Pinopsida > Pinales > Pinaceae > Picea > Picea sitchensis. Next base: position 18,405 of record SNQJ01S0163785.1, on the reverse strand, counting down.
GTATGGGGTTGATCCAGATTGGATCATTATATAAATTTTCATCTATCTCGGTAATTTATAGGTGAAAAAAATTGGAGGAATCAACTTACAAATCCATTTTAGCGGTACGTCTAAATTTGGAAAATTGGGTCTAAATAACTGTTTGAAATTTTCCAAATTCATTTTGAGGCATCAAACGACATTTTTTATTTTTTCCAAACCTAATCTGGAGGAAGATTCCACATTATACGCATTGATACCTTTCCAACGGTGAAAGAATCACCTCAATGAGAGTTCGTATGTGAAATTCATGCCTCTTGCAAGTTGAACTACCATGTTTATCACCATGGTATGAGTGGATTACACATTATCCTCCATTAATCAAAAAGTGTGGGGCTAGCCACGTGTGGACTTTCAAGAATATTCTAGAAGATACAAAACTTATCACTAATTGAGAGTTGAGGAAGTCAAAACCCTAACCTTAGATGGCAATTGGAATATGTTAAATACTAGACCACTAGGAGGAGAAAGGGTTTCATTCCTTTTGTATTGTATTTGTTCCATAGTTGAGTAGAGTGTCTAGGAGTGGTATTTTGAGAGAATAATAGAGGAGGAAAATATTATATAGTAGCCATACAAGCCACAGTGTCAAAGGAAACTCCATAATGAGTGCCTATTTCTTCATACTTTCTCTCCATAATTGAAGAAAAGAGAGTAGAGCATAAGACTCGCCTTCTAGTTTGGTTTTCTCTCATATTGGGTTTCCCAAGATACAGTAGAGCATAAGACTCGCCTTCTAGTTTGGTTTTCTCTCATATTGGGTTTCCCAAGATACATCTTTTGTTCAATTGTGTGGATGGTGGGTACATTTTTTCCCATTCTTTCATTTTCATATTCAGTGAATTTCGTAAATTCAAGAAAAACTAGTAATTAGCTAATATGGGATCTAAGGAAATAAACTGTAAAAATATAGTATTTTAAAATAGTTTAAGATTTGTTGTGATGAACTATTCTAGTAGAATATCTACAAAAATTTACAAATCATATTGGTATCATGTTTCTTTGGGATATTTGGGGAAAGTTGTAGGATCTAGGAATTGTCTTAAGAAGGAAGATGCAAAACCCTAGCCATGGCAGACGAGTCTATTCACAACAACCCTCAAGATCCAGTAGAAGAGATATTTGTGAGGCTAGAAGAGCATCCACTGATATCTCTTGCAATTATATGTCCCTCCTCATGGAATCTCTAGCAAGCAATCTTAGATAGTTCAAGGAGGCGAGAGGCTATAACTCAAATATCAGATTAGAGGGGAAACTAGGAGAAAATGAATACCTAGAAAAGGAGTCGAGGAAAGAGCCCAAGAAAGAGAAAATAAGTTCCAATGACATTTCCCCTTCATATTTTTTTATTTAAAATGGAAGCGAAAGTGTATATCTAGAAATATCAAGGTGATATCGATGCAATAAAGTTGAATCATTGGTTGCAACAATTAGAGGTATATTTTAGTGTTCACAATATAGATGAGTAGAAGATTTTTTTTTTCTCAACTGGAATTAGAGGGACATGCATTAACCTGGTGGGAAATCCACATGGAGACACTTATGCTGGAGGGTGATGTACTATCAACTAAGTGGGAGGATTTCAAAACCATAATTAATTCCTAATCATACCCTATTAGGTATGTAGAGGACCAATGGATCTATTCACATTACTTCAAGCAAAGGTAAGGGAAGAATGTGTAGGAGTACACCACTGAATTCTGAAAGATGGCTATCATGCTAGGTATATCTCCCAAGAACCTAGATTTATTTCTCAAGCATATCAGGGGTCTACACATTCATTTGTGAAATCAAGTGATGTTCTTCAAGCTCAAGACAATTGATGAGGCATGTGTACAAGAACAATATCTGAAAAATATAGGCCATAAGAAAGGACATCCAAGTGGTTCCAAGTAGAAAGAGCACCAAGATGCTTCCAAGGAGGGGAAGAAGAAGTGGAAAGGGAAAGACAAGAAGACATCAACCACTACACATCAGTGAAAAGATCCAAGGAACCATTGTAACCATTGCAATATCGATGGTCACACTGAGGAAAAGAGTTGGAAACTACATCCATATATGAACCCTAAGAACCATAAGAAGGATTCCAAGAAGAAGAACCTTCCAACCACATATTCAAGAAATAAGGTAGAGAGAAACTCATATGTGGAAGAGAATATTTCCTGCACTTTAGTGTAGAAGGAGATGAATTTGAGTAGCCTTCATCACAAGGAAGAGAAGGAGATGGAAAAGCTCTTCCATATCAAGATCTAGGTCAAGAATACCAAGGTAGAATCTCTATTCAATTCTCATTCACGGGCCAATATCATAGTAGCTAATATAGTAAAAAATATTGGGTTGGATTTTCATGATCATCCTAGACCATATCCACTAGGGTGTGTAAACAAGGATGTAGATATCAAGGTCATGAAACACTGTAAGTGAAACTTTTATTGATGTAGTGGATTTATATGTAGTACCTCTTGACATGTGTGGTGTAGTTCTTATAATCCCTTACATGTATATGAAGGATGCAATATTCATGCAGAGAGAAAACCGATATCTCCTAATCAAGGATATTTCTTGATCAAGGATATGAAGTCTTTCATCATCAATGCGCATAAAGGTAAATAAAATATCTCATTGGTAAGTGCCAACTGTGAAAACAAATTGATTAGTTCAAGTAAGAAGTATGTTTTTTATTTTCTTATGAGAGAATTCGTGAGATGATGAATTTGGTAAGAGTAAAGAAATCCCTGGAGAGATGTACTAAAATTAAAAAAAAAATAGTTGGAGAAGTTGTTGCAGGAATACAGAGGAGTGTTACAAGATACTAAAGGACTACCACCTAAAAGGGAAGTGGAGCATGAGATGCAGTTGTTTCTTGACTCCCCATTACCCAATATTGGGTTGTAGAGATAGTATGTTCTAGAAGTAGATGACGTGAAGAAACAATTGCAATAGATGTTGGAGCAGGAAGTAATTTGACCAAGCACCTCACCTTTTGGGTCATCTATCAGTATAGTACCCAAGAAAGATGGGACTTGGTGAATGTGTATCGAGTTTATATATTTGAACAAGATTACATTCAAGAATGGGTACCCTCTACCTATAATCAATGATTTGTTAGACTAGTTGCAAGATGCCAAGTACTTCACCAAGTTGGATCTCAAATCGAGATACCACTGGATACACATCAAAGAAGAATACACCTGGAATCTCGCCTTTAAGACAAGGCAAGTTATGTATGAATGGTTGGCCATGCCATTTGGTTTATGTAATGCACCAACTACATTTATGATACTAATGAATGATGTATTATTCCCACATTTAGATTCATTTGTTATAGTTTTTTTGGATGATATATTGGTTTATATATCTACCTCGGAAGATCACATCTCACATCTCATGTAGGTGCTAGAGACTATGAAAAAGCACTAATTGTTGGCTAACCTCAATGAATGTGATTTTTCTCAACAGTCATTGGTGTATTTGGGGTATGTGATCGATGGAGGGGAGCTCAAGATAGATCCAAAAAAGATGGATTCCATCATAAAATGGCTAGCTCCTACCAATGTCATTGAAGTTAGGATCTTTGTTAGGGAAACAAAATACCTACAAAAGTTCATAGAATCCTTGTCAATGGTGGTTGCACCAATCCACGCCATAACAATGAGCATTAAGAGTTTCCAGTGGGGAAAGAATCAACAAAATTATTTCGATGAGATAAAATGAAATATCATCCAAGCACCAGTTCTTACATTTCCAAACTTGAAAAATCTCTTCGAAGTGGAGACAAGTGCAAGTGGGTATGCTATGGGAGAATTCTTTGTGCAAGGAGGTAAGCCATTATGTTGTAATTTTGATATGTTTCATGGGGGATTTTCGAACTCCTATACATATGATAAGGAAATCTATACCCTATTTAAAGTTGTTAAGAAGTCAAAGAACTATTTGATGGGCAAGGAAAGAATTATCCAGAAACATCACCAACCATTGCAATATTTGCAAGCCCAAAGTAAGCTTCAACAAACCAGACATTACAAATGGATGGGGTTTTGGGAGCAATTTCATCTGGTCATTGTTGATTTTCTTGCAAACCCAGCACACGACTAATAATATGAAAAAAAAAAAAATTATTAATTATTAGCACAAATATTTTATCAATGAAACATTAGCAAAGCATTAAAAACATAAACCAATCACACATTTCTCTATAGATTTCAGGTAAACAACCCTAGAAAAAATCCTTGTGGGAAAACCAGATCTGTGATGATTTTATTTCTAAAAAATAAGGGATCCCTTCCTAGGATAATGGCCCTTCATAGTATTACAACACAATGATATCCTATCTCACCTAGATGTTATCTCCCTCCTTGCCTCTTTTCACCTTTCCTCAGACTTTCCCACTCACACTTGGATGAAATCTCTTCACCCACTCAATGAGATCTCCTCACTCTCTACTTAGTGTGTCTCACACACCCTAACACTCTTTGTGAGTCTCTCACATTGTGTATGTGACTCTCCCACCTCCTCACACAATGTATCTCATCCTCTCACTTAGGTTACCTTTTATTGCATTGAGGTAACCCTAGATCTTCTCCAAAGTGATCAACAAGTGAGATATAATCTCACATCCACTTTAGATATAATAGTAAGGACTTAATCAACTCTCGCTTAAGTTACTAATGCCAACAAACTTAGTCATTTAAATTAATTAATTACACATTAATCTAAAATATCATTAACTTTAATAATTACACATAAAGTGAACTTCCTAAGGTTTTTTGAGAGGTTACAAGGATGACTCCCATGTGTTGACACAAACTCACGTTGAAGTACATGTTCGATGTTAAATACATCAACATTCATAAAGTATAAGAAGGGAAACACTAATAATTTCGTGGACATGCTTTTAAAGCCACCCACATCCAAGATTACATCTTTTGGAACTCTTATGCACATGGATCCTTTTTCTCATGATGCATACAAAGAGGCATACATAGAATATGAGGACTTCAAAGAGGTATTTTAGTAGCTATAGGGCCAAATTCATGTAGAATAAGGTGACCACAATGGTGACTATAATCTCCAGAATGGGTTTCTCTACAAGCTAGATAAGATATATGTTCCTAAAGGTGAAAGATTTCAACTTATCAGAGAGGCTCACACCTCCAAGGTTGTAGGGAATTTTAGTGTTGGGAAGACAATTGCTAAATTACAAAGGTATCTGTACTAGCCCAAAATGAAAGAAGATGTATCTTGATATATTAGAGGATGCATACTTTGTTGTACCAATAAGCCTAACCACAAAAAATAAGGTCTATACCATCCTTTACATGTACCCACTTTACCTTGGGAAAGAATCTCCATGGATTTTTTGGGAGGTTTACCAACAAACAAGAAGGGACATGAATATCATTTTGTGATAGTTGATAGGTTCAACAAGATGTGCACTCTCATGCCTTGTAAAAATGTCATCAAAGGAAAATAAGAAACACACATGTTCTTTGAACAGGTCTAGATGCACTTCGGGATACCAAGGAGAATCATCTCAGATAGGGATACTATATTTCTCAGTTATTTTTAGACTACACTTTGGGAGAAGATGGACACAAAGTTGAAAATATCTATAACATTTCATCCATAGAAAGATGGGAAAATAGAAGTAGTCAACGAGACTTTGGTGCAACTTTTGAGGGGTTACAATTAGAAGCATTTGAAGGCTTGGGATGAAAATTTGATTTATATTCAACACTCTTATAACAAAGTGGTCCATACTTCTACTAGTAAGTCCCTTTTTGAAACTTGTTTTAGGTTTTTTCCACCTTTTCCCTTGGATTTTATTTATGGACAACAAGGAGGAGTGAGGGAAGGCACGATGTGAGAATGCAAAATCCCCACTAAAGTTTTTGGATTTTACTTAGTTTAGTAGTGTAGACATTTCATCAAACAGTTAGGAGAGATGCCCAATCTCTAATGTTAAACTCTTCCTCGGTATATTGTAGCTTATTTCCTAAGGAAATTTTTTTTTCAAACACTTTGTAGTCACACCCCAAACCCCAATATAAAACTTGGTTTGTTGATGTTATATGTATAGGTTATTGTTGGGTTTGATTCATTTAGTTCTCAATAGATAATTGAGGGTTTGATGCCACATATAATTATCATATTTGCATGCCAAATTTTACAACAAGGTACCCACAAAAATAAATAAATAAAACTACTTAAACAATAAAGAAGTACCACAAAGATCTGGTTTTATCAATGGATCTCTGAGCTGTTACAATGTTGGTTGATAGTAGTGGTCCAGATCATCCCTCAAAGAGAATATGAACAACAAGAAAAATATATAGAATCTACAACAAGAGTATGGCCATGTTGTGAGGGAAATAGGCCTCCATGCAAAGGGAATCTCGACCTTTTCTCAATAGATACCAATCTCCACTGAAAGATACCACCCACTCAAGGAATTCGGCCCAAAAGAGATATTATTCACTCAACAAATAAGAATCATCCCCAACAGTTATAAGTTGGCCCCAACATGTATAAACTCAGCCCTAGCAAGTATAAACTTGACCCAAAAATTTCTAAATCTACCTAGCAAGAGAGGATGACCTCCCTACAGGGTAAAATCTTGAATCTGGGTGTCTATTTTCCTTGTTTTTTGAGAAAATAAAATATATATTTTTAGAATTTTTACAACATCCGGTAAACGAAAGTATTTTTTTAATTTATAATTTCACTTTACAGTAAAAAAAAACGTGTCATGAATTTTGTTAGATTTCTATTGACTATTTTTTGAATTTTTTTTTATTGAAATTTAATATGTCAATTTAGCGATTGTTTGAAAGTATGTTCCTTAAAAATGAAGGGACTCACAATCAGTTATGTTTTTTGACGTGAATATACTCATTATTAAACTTGTGTTTATGAAAAATAAAATCTATTGCAACAATCCAAACAGACTCTATTAAAGTATGACTATAATTTTAAATTTAATGAATGAATATTATAATTTCTACATTTTTTTGAATTTGACCAATCTAAAAAAATTATAGATTTTAAACATGTTTAGTGAGACTCCATCTATGTACCTTGATTTTTATTTAAATGTAAAATATAAAAATATCCTTTTGAAGAAGAAAATGAAAGGTTATGTAATATAAATTTTCTATATTTTTCAACGGTGTATTATTGCAGATATTGATTTTTCATTTTACTGAATTATTATGTCATCTAAAAAAAATTGCAGACATTTTTTTATAAAATTAAGTAAAAATACTAAAAAAGAATTAAATTGAAAACAAATTGTATCAAATGAAAGTCCATTCAATTCTGAAAATGTTGGTACTAGTTCTGAAACTAGACTTAGAATATTTTAAGGAGTCTGCTCCTTCCCACGTTGGAGTAAGCTTAAGTGAACACATACTTTTTTGGAAAGTGTCATAGTTACAGGTTTCTGGCCGAACTAATAGTTCGACCGACAATTAGTTTTTTCTCGGCCAGAAGTTAGTTTTAATGGAAAAACTAACTTTAGATTTAAAAATTTTGTTATATTTAAAGTTTTCATTATAGTTTTTCATGGGTGTTGTTAGATTTAATTTTCGACTGAAAAATTCAAGAGTTCGGATGAAAAAATTCCATTAACAATTTACACGACCTGATTCTCATGAAAGTGTTACCCAGATTCATGATTTTACCCTACAATAAGAAATTTGCCTCTCTATCTAGAAAAATCACCCAACAATGAAGAAATCACCCCCTCAGCCAACACTCGACCCAACAAAGAAAAATCACCCTTCATACATGCCAAACTCAGGCACTATTAAGAAAATGTAGCCGCCAAAACAATAAACTCCGTCACAATGAAGCATGGTGAAAATTTCTGAGTGATGTTCTCTCCACGACCAGCTAGGGTGGATGGTCTCACCATTGAAACTATTCTTCTCCTCTAGTATTTTTCGTCCCAAGAGCCAAAGCCACAAGAACTCCTCAAATTCATTTTTAGGAAAATAACAATGCATAATGAGAGAGGGCGTCTTCATTCCTCTTTTAATTCGTTGTTCACCCTCTTATTCACCCTTTTACCATTTTAATAAAGTAAAGTGACTTTATAAGCTCAAAGTCACTTAAAACACATTTTCACTTAATTACTCAATGTCACTTTTTAAAAAGAATTAGTTTTCACCCCGATGACATTAAATGATTAATCAATCCCATTTATTTCCACTGACTTTGACTATAGCCTTTGGGAATCATGTAGGCTATTACGTAATCTTTGTTGAGTGATCATTTTGAAAGGGACATTACATTCCTCCCATCCTGAGATTGTTTGTCCTCAAGCAACTACAAGTTAGAATGATGGAAGATTTGTTCGCTTCCCACGTGGAATCCTTTACTGAAAAATCTCTCCACATGATGTGGTACTCTCAGATCACTTTGTTACACAATTTCCTCTCCTAGACCTCCAAAACCTCCTCAGGAACCAACGCTAACTAACCCTCCTCATCGATGGTTTAACTCTCTACCAAATAGTAGTGGCATGTTGTCCCAATGCCTTCTTGGGGGCACAAAACATGAGACACATTGTGAATATTACTTCCTTTAGGAAACTCAAAGTCATAAGCTACCTCACCAACTCACTGAATCACACTATAGGGGCCATAAGGAAGTGAGGTTTAGATTTTGTACTACTTTCTCGGTTAAAGATTGTCTGTAGGGTTATAATCTTAAAAATACCAAGTATCCCACCTTAAAAGTGTGCTCGACCCTATAATTGTCTGCATAGATATTCTACTAATTCTATTCCATACTATAAATTATCCTTGAGAGTCTTGAGAATATATTGACTCTCTGAATCCCATTCATGGCTTTGGGGGCCTTGCCTATCCCACAAGCAGTTAGATCAAAAATGAAGGGTAGCATGTTAACCCATATAATTCTAGGAATAGGGTCATACCAATGGACATGTGATAGAGTATTATAGAAATGTTCTCCCAAATGTAACCACTTAATTTGTGCATTTTCTGCTACCCAAACACATAGTTATGTAAATACCCCTCAAACCATTTTTCTCCATCTCTATCTGACCATATTTCTAGGGGTGATAACTGGTGTTGGGATTTAATTTTGTGTCAGCCAACTCGAACATCTCCTTCCAAAAAGAATTGAGTTTCTAGGGGTGATAACTGGTGTTGGGATTTAATTTTGTGTCAGCCAACTCGAACATCTCCTTCCAAAAAGAATTGAGGAATATGTTGTCCATGTCATTGACAATGTAATTCGACAACCCGTGGAGTTTGAAAACCTCCCTAAAGAAAAAATTTGCTACCTATATTTCCTTACACTCTAAGGAAATGGAAAATAAGTGTGTGAACTTGTTCAATCGATAAACCACCACATATATGCAATCTCTACCATGTACCTTCATTAGACCTATGATAAAATCTATTGACATGCTTTCTCACTTTTTCTATGGAATGGGTAATGGTTGTAATAACCATACATGATGAATTCTCTATGACTTGTTCTACTGACAAGTCATACACTCCCTGACATGCATCAATACATCATATTTGATTCTTTTCCAAGTGAACCTCTCCCTGATCTTCCTATAAGTTTTAAATTACCCAAGATGGCCTACCAGAGGTGCATCATGCATAGCCTTCATAATATTCTCCTTCAATGTAGACTCGGGGACTATGTATATGTGGTCCTTGTAATAGATGATGTCATCCACCACTTTGTACCTACCATTGTGTATGCTATGATCCATCAGCTCACAAGAAAATTTATTCTTGGAATACTATACCAAGAGATGAGATTTCTAGTCTACTGAAATCTCTTCAGGTGAACATATCTTTGGTTTCCTAGAGAGAGCATCAACAACCACATTTTTATTCCCTTTCACATACTCAATGTAAAAGTTATATGCCTGCAATTTTTTGACCCACTTCTGTTGCCTCTCATTTAATTCCTTCTGCCCCAAGAAATGTCTCAAACTGTTGTGGTTAATCCTAACCACAAATTTTCCACCAACCAAGTATTGTCTGAATTTTTCCAAGGCATGCATGATTGTGAGTATTTCCTTGTCGTAAATGGAGTAGAGCCTCTATGACTCTGTGAGATTTATTCTCTCATATCTTATCATATGTATATGTTGCATTATAACTACTCTTATTCCCTCACTTGACGCATCACACTCAAGCACAAAGGGCTGAGTGAAATCAGGAAGTACTAAAACTAGGCAAGTGCTCATTGCTTCCTTCATCCTGTCAAATGTCTTATGGGCATCTTATATCCACTTAAATGCCCCTTTATTTGTGATATCTATGAGTGGTGTGGAAAGATGTGTGAATACATTTACAAACTATTAGTGGTATTTTCATATCCCGAAGAATCCACACAATTGTGCAAGGTTCTTGGGCAGTGACCATATCAATATGGCATGGATCTTATCCCTATGTACCTGCACACCCTAGGAACTAACCACATGACCCAAGTATAGGATATCTATCATGTTGAACTCACACTTTGACTCCTTTGCATACAACGATTGATCCTCCATGATGCTCCTATTCTCATCTAGATGTTCCAAGTGCTCCTCCCATGTCCTGTTGTATATAAGAAGTTCATCAAAGAAAACCAACAAGAACTTCCTCAAATGCTTGTTGAATATGTGGTTAATGCAGGAATGAATTGTAGTTGCTGCATTGGTAAACCCAAATGGCATGACCACAAACTCATAATACCCATAATGGCACTTGAAAGTAGTTTTGGGGATATCCTACTCTGTGACTCTCATATGATGATACCCCAATCGAAGATCAATCTTCGAAAAATAAATGACCCAATGAAACTCATATAATAACTCATCGGTCCTAAGAATTGAGTACATGTTTTTATGGTCTTCTTATTCAAGGCTCTATAATTAATGCACATTCGCATGGTGCCATCCTTATTCTTCACCAACACTACAAAAGAAGAGAATGGACTAGAACTAGGTCTCATGTGTCCCATCTCCAACAATTCCTTCATATCCTTCTCTATTTCATCTTTGAATTTATTTGGATGCCTGTATGGAGTAGACATCACATGTTTTTCTCCCTCCTCCAACTCAATGGTGTGCTCAAATCCCATGTTAGGAGGTCTCCCTGGAGGTATCTGTCCAAAAACCCTATCATGCTTACTCAATAGAGCCTGAATATCTGCATGGTGATGTTGTTGACCCCTTCATGTTCTTGATATGTAATCAAGAACTCGATTGCACATGCTACATATCCATGCCTAAAAATAACATCCATCCTTTTGGTTGACACAATATTAGGGCCACCATTTTACATGCCCCTCATAATAATCTTCTTTATTTTTTTTGTATGGAATATCATCTCCATTACTTGGTAATTCATTGTGATTTCTCCTAAAGAATGAAACCATTGAACACCCAAAACTATATATTTGTCTCCAAATACACCACATAGAAATCATTGGTCAAGGTATAGTTCCCCAATGTCACAAACAGCCTAGGAATAATTTTTCTGCATGTCATATTAAATCCATCATCCACTACCACATTGAACCCCTCAAAGTCCTTTGTATCAACGCATCTCTTGGCCACCAACGCTACATAAATGAAGTTTTGGGTCACCCCACCATAAATCAAAGTTGTGATCTGATTTCCTTGTTGTACTCCTCTAAATTTTAAGGTGTAGTATATATGGGTTCCTGATAGAGTGGCAATAGTCCCACCCTTGGTCTCCACACAAGGATTCTCATCACTCAAGTCTCTCTGCTCATTTCCTTGTTCCTATGTAGCTTCCTCCTCTTCCTCATCACTATCTAAGTGAACCTATATAAAGTGTACATTTCCCTTCACCATGCACCCTGTTAGTACTGGAAGTCACCCTCCGATTGCAGAGAAAGTAAGCCTAGTACCCATCATAGTTTAGGTGGATGTTTTTTTTATATGGATGGAGGTAAATGGACAAAACTCAAAATAATGAATGATGTTCAACATGGGACTGGACAATAAATGCATAGGGAAGTGAGGGCCACATTAAATTCAGTTAGTAAATTGAGTTAAAGTGAGAGAATAGGGAATGCTTAATGAGGGAGATGAACGAGACTGATATGGGCATCAAGCCTTCCAACAACTCTGAGAAGAAAAACCCAAACTCAAGAGAATTCTTGAGCTCGAGTTCAGACACTGGAATATGTCCAAACAACACAGTTACATCCACAAAATGATCAAACCTCCATCGTCCTGCAAATGCAACAACTCGACTGGATATTCCATGCCTAAGCCATCTAGTGTGAGAGGGAATAGAAACATTGGGAACTGAGCAAAAATGACCATGATATTGATATAATCAAACCTCCATTAGAACATTATAACGATCCTTGACTGGATCATCCATGCCCGAGTGTTTTAAACAACTTTTACAAACAAAATAAAAAGAAACACGAAGCTGACTTCTATTAACATGAAAGTCTCAAATCGATTACATAACCAGAGAACAGTTCTGGTATCACAAGCATTGCAAAATTGGGAGATTTTCTCAACTAGTTGACGACCCTTACAAAAATATCAAAATGACTCATATATACCTAGAATAATTCACCACTAACAGCAGAGGCATACTCAAGTCTTTGCACTCAAGGATTTACGTCTGCATGTTCTATGGAAGACTGCACATGCAGTATTCTGTCAGTCGCAAGATTATGTTAGATGCAAGCTTCTATCAGACGCAATCGTGCTTCAGTAGGAACCTGCATAAGAACCAGTTTGTTGACAGTCTGACCTGGCTTTCCATTTAAGTGGTGAGATGAGGCTTCACCAACCATCCTCACCTTCATTAATTGTCTTCATCAGGATCAGGATGATCCAAGTCAACTTTGCACCTGGAGAATGTGGTGGCCTCTCCCTACTCTTTGTCATCTTGAGCTTTGTTGGACGCTTTCCTAGACAACTAACATGTGGATGTGGAGGAAGGTGAGGGGAGTAGATGTGGAGGTAGGGCGGAGTAGTAGGTCAGGGGTGACAGGGAAGAAATGACAAATAATGGTGGAGGTGATATGGGGCATGAGTGGGGACACATGTCAGGAGGTGAGAGGGGGATAAAATTCAATAGGGAAGTGACAGGAATGTGGTCGAGTGAGTGGAGGACAGGTGTTGGCAGGAGTGAAGGGGATATCGAGAAGCAGTAAGGAGGTTATCTTNTACGCACTCTTTAGCATGACGCACCAAATACATCGGGCCATTAACAGACTTAGGATAAAATGTACTTTGTGGGTTTTTTAAGTGCCTGTTTCTCGCATTTTCATCCAGGGGTCAATTCCTAAGGGAAAACATCCTTTTACAAATATATGTGCTAACACACCCTTTTCCTGGCTCCCAAGGATCTTTGTAATTGAAGAAAAGTTTTATCCTTCTCAACTCATTGTGGGTTTCCTCGTCCATCTTCTACTTTCCATTCCACTCTTTTTNACAGACTTAGGATAAAATGTACTTTGTGGGTTTTTTAAGCGCCTGTTTCTCGCATTTTCATCCAGGGGTCAATTCCTAAAGGAAAACATCCTTTTACAAATATATGTGCTAACACACCCTTTTCCTGGCTCCCAAGGATCTTTGTAATTGAAGAAAAGTTTTATCCTTCTCAACTCATTGTGGGTTTCCTCGTCCATCTTCTACTTTCCATTCCACTCTTTTTGAAAATGTTTCTTATCTTTGTTTTTCTAGGGAATGAAAGGCTTGCAGAAAGGTTTGTTCTTCAGGACCACATCCTACATGTCTTGTGTCCTAATGATAGCATCTTGTAGAGTCTTGGGTTTGAAGGCAGATTACCTGCATCTTTTTGAAAATTTTGAAATGGTTGTAGCATGCAATTCATGCACCTTTCTGCTGAGTGCATCAACCGCCTTGTTTTCCTTCCCTTTGATATGCTTGATATCAAAGTCGTATTCACACAGAAACTCCAACCACCTGCGTTGTCTAGCATTTAAGTTTGGCTGCTCAAACAAATATTTCAGACCATGGTGGTCTGTTCTCAATTCAAATCTTCTTCCCATGAGGTAATGTCTCCATTTCCTCAGAGTGTGGACGATTGCTGGCAGCTCCAAATCGTGAGTGGCATAATTCTTTTCATGCTCTTTAAATTTCCTAGACTCATAACAGATTACAAATCCATCTTGGCTGAGAACTCCTCCCAACCCTTCCTTACATGCATCTGTGCACACCACGAAATCCATATTTGGATTTGCAATTCTCAGGATTGGAGCATTGGTTAATAGTTGCTTCAATCACTGGAAACTCTCTTCACATTCTTCAGTCCACTGAAACTTTTTCTCCTTCCTTTGCAAGGAAGTGATAGGGTGAGATATCTTTGAGAACCCTGCGATAAACCTTCTATAATAGCCTGCCAGACCCATAAAGGATCTAACTTCTGTCACATTCCTTGGTGCTAACCATTCTCGGATGGCCTCAACCTTCTTAGGATCCACAACGATCCCTTCTTCTGAAATAATATGTCCCAAGTAATGGATCTGTCTTTGATAAAATGAGCATTTTCTCAACTTGGCATACAACTGGTGTTCTCTCAACACTTGCAGAACCATCCTCAGGTGTTGTTCATGCTCTTCCTTTGACTTGGAATACACCAATATGTCATCCAGGAAGACTATGACAAACTTGTCTAAATAGTTCTTGAATACACCATTCATCAAGCACATAAAAACAACAGGTGTGTTTGACAATCCAAACAACACCACTGTGAACTCGTAATGACCGTACCTTGTTATAAAGGCGGTCTTGCTGATATCCTCATCCTTTATTCTTACCTGGTGATATCCTGATCTGATATCTATCTTCGAAAATATTTTTGCACCCTTCATCTGATTGAAAAGATCATCGATCCTCGGCAGAGGATACTTGTTCTTGACAGTTACCTTGTTCAACTAACGGAAATCAATGCACAGCCTCAACGTCCCATCCTTCTTCTTCATGAACAGGACTGGGACACCCCAAGGTGACACATTGGGGCAAATGTACCCTTTCTTCAGAAGCTCTTCGAGCTACAATTGCAACTCTTTTAGCTCTGGCATACTCATTCTATAAGGATCTTTTGACACCGGAGCTGCTCCAGGCATCAAATTAATAGAAAAATCGATGTCTCTCTTCGGAGGTAGTCCAGGTACCTCCTGAAACACGTCCTTGAACTATGTGAGTACCTCATGGTCTCCAATTCTTGAGACTTCATCTCTGGATGCCTCCTCCACACAGGCTGCAAATAATTGACAGCCTTTCCTGTAACACTTCTTCAACTGCATGGATGAGATTTCTCTAACAACCATATCTCTGGGAATTCCTTGGACTATTTTCCGATTTCCCTCCTCATCCAGGCATGTAAACCTCTTTTTATGACAGTCCAGGAGGGCATGGTGCTGGTCCAACCAGTCCATCCCAATTAAGTAGTCATAAGATCCTAAAGGCAGAACATTCAATTCAGCCTTCATGCTCAATCCATTCATGTCTATCGAACAAGATTTAACCAATTCAGTGACCTTCCTCTTGGTTCCTGTAGCCAACTGCACTAACCAAGACCTTTCATGTTTGCTTCTTGATAAACGAAAACTTTCCACCACCCTAGGATCTACATAACTATGGATAGCCCCATAATCAATTAAAATAACAAATGGTTGGTTGTTGATCATACCTTCCACTTCAATCATGTGAAATTGAAATTTTGCTTGCTTGTTGTCTAGGGCTGCGTAGATCCTTGGCATCCTGCTACCCATATCCTCCACTGTTTCATCTTGTTGAACATTGTGGACGGTTCTCACTTTATCTTTTCTGTGGGGGAAGCCCCTGTACCTATGGTTCCCTTTACAGCCCCAACACTCCATCGGTGGAAGTCTGGGCATTTGCTCACCCACTTCAGCCTTCCTGGGCTCTCTGAAAGATGGTTGTCCCTGAGGATTGTTTTTTAAAAAGGAGGCTTGTTTCCCTTCTGCCTCTGCTCTTTCCTGAACTTCTTCTGATCATCGCAAGCCTTCCAAAAAGTAGGCCTTTCTCTTTGTTGTTCATATAATCATTTTTCCCTTCTTATTGTTTCTTCCATAGTCTTAGGATCATCATACTGAATCTTGTCACCAATAAAAGGTGGCAGTGCACTCATATATCTCTGAATCTTGACAGCCTCATCTTTGATGAACGGAACATACTTCAGTAGTTCCAAAAACCTTCGTTCGTATTCATCGATGGTCATGATGCCTAACTTGAGTTCAAAGAAATCCTTCATCTTTCTGTCATAGCACCTTTTGGTCAGGTATTTCTTCTTGAAATACCTATTGAACTCCTTCCAAGTGATATCTTTCTCTCTGATGTGCTGCACCTGCACAAACTGATCCCAGCACATGGATGCTTTTCCCTTTAGTTGATACATCACAATTCTTCCTTCTGCATGAGGGGAATAATTCTTCAGTTGGAAATATTTCCTCATGCCTAGCAACCATGTTTCAACATCTTCCTCCTTCTTATGTTCTCCATCGAATGTTGGAGGCTTGATCTTGTTCATCTCTCCTTTCAATTCATCCCTTCCATATGTTCGGTGTTTTCTAGTAGGGGACGGGCTTGAAATATTGTGTGCTTCCCTACTGGAATGCTTTGGGGAGCGACGATGATGTCTTCTACCACTCCTCGATCTTCTTCTTCTCTCAAGGGTCCTACGACTCTCTGTCTTGCTTGATCCACTCCTCTTCTCCAACTTCCTTTCTATTCTTTCCAAGTTCTTCAACATTTTTAAGTTGAATTTTTCCTGTTGATCCCTAACCCTCATGAACTTTCAGCTATCAGCTCGGAAAGCCTGGGAATCTTTCTGCAATCTTTCTATGAGTTTCATCATATGTCCTTCCTTATCCATCTTTTTTCTGTGCCCATTAGAGTTTGATCCTTCGACTCCCAAGTTGACATCCCTTCCTACCCTTTTGTCCTTTGTTTCGGAGGCAATCTGTACCTTTTCCATTTTTATACCCAACGTAGATTCACGGTTGACCTGACACTTGTTGAACTCTGCACTCACAATGTGCAATCAACCGAAGTTTGTAAGGCCCTTAAACCTTCAAGAAACTTACAACACTCCTAAACCAACATGAACAAGAAAAACGTTTTGATTCCATTAAGTTTTCTAAGCTCTGTTTGGCTCTGCAAATTTTGGGACTTTTGGTTTCGGGGTCTCAGTCCACAAGACTCTCATACTTGCTTTCAAGAGATAGCTCCCTCTTTCTCCCTACCCTCTTAACCAAAGGCACCTTTCAAAACTTCGTGATCTCACGAGTTCGTGAGTCGAAGACCCTCGACTCTTCTTCCTCCAAACGTCGATACCCGAGATGCGATACGGGTATAGCTCCCTCCTCGCAAGTGCCTGCTACATATAATCGTAGGCTAGGGCTAAGTGCTAGCACCTCTTGCAACTCACAACTTCACAAGTTGGAGTGTTGAGCCCTCGTGCTCCTCCTTTATGAATCTAGAAATCTCGATTTACTTTACCCTCCGGGCCCACATAGCACAACTGTCTCTACATCTACAGTGGCGAGTGGCACCCTTAGGAGGGTCCACATTATCTATGGTGATGTCATCGGATCCCACCATGCTCACTTTTCTTTTGTCCCACTGGCATGTGGTACACACCCATGTGTCCATGTCCATTCCAAGTGAAATCCAACGATTAGACCTTTCTCAAATCTACGACGTAGATTCCTTTGGCGTTTCAGGGTTTTGGGCATCGGGAGCTCGTGCCTCCACACCTCTCGAACTTCTATTTGCCGAAATCCCAAAATTACTATCTACCCTTCCACTTGATCCAACGGTCAAGTTCCTATCTTACAATCTACGGTGTAGATCATTTCGAGTTTC
Organism: Picea sitchensis; assembly: GCA_010110895.2. Classification (NCBI taxonomy): domain Eukaryota; kingdom Viridiplantae; phylum Streptophyta; class Pinopsida; order Pinales; family Pinaceae; genus Picea; species Picea sitchensis. The sequence goes on along the minus strand of SNQJ01S0163785.1, from coordinate 476 downwards.
GCTATTTTGCGACTTGAGAAGACAAGGTTCTTCTCTTTTGGTTTTTCGGGTGTCGAAACACTGTCCAGTAGCCATGTGTTCCCCCCAATGGATGGTCCTGACAAATTCGGGGTTTCGCGTATCGCGATTTCCACGTTCCTGTGCAACTCCAAAGGGTTTTCAAACCCTGTGCACGTTTTCCAGATCTGACAGTCACGAGGGTTCTCCTTTTTCCCGAACAGATCCTACGGCTCCAACACTTCTGGTGTGGAGGTTTTTATGGTATATATTAGATCTTTGGATTTTTTTTTTTAAATTGATAAGTTGATATATTATAGTTTTGAAAAATAAAGTTGAAACTTACCACATTTTTAAGTTAATTTGGAGAATTTGTTTATCTTGTTTTACTTTGCACATGCATAACTGAAATTGGAAATCTTCAAAAGGGAATTCCATTTAGTATTTAGTATTTACGATTCTTTAAAATATCAATTAAC
>SNQJ01S0163782.1:21300-33908 GCA_010110895.2 Picea sitchensis | reverse complement strand
TAAGCAAAGCCTTATTGTCTGGAAGTTTATTATGAATAGATAAAACTTTTGAAAGGAGGACACAAGATTGTGCATGAATCCACTGGGGAGGAAGATATTTATTTTGGAAGATGGACTTATTTCTTGCTAACCAAATTCCCTAGTAGATTTACTTTGGAGTCTGCCTCTAACGACTTGCAAAAAAGAGTTTTTTGTTGAAGATGTCAGCATTTATTTGCTTCCAATGGACGAACATATCGTACGAATTGGAAGGAGGATGAAAATTAGATCGAAGAGAGGTGATCATAAGATCACAAATCTTTAAGGTGAAGGGATATTCAAAGAACAAATGTTGAATTGATTCCTCAGAGGCCAAACATAGGACGCATCTAGATGGACCAGTGATGCCTCACTTTTGAAGGTTTTTAGCTGTAATAAGTTTTCATGTATCATGACCCATATAAAGGCATTGATTTTTAGAAGAGAGGGTCTGGACCACGCATAGGACTAGATCTTGGAGGGAGGCGGCCCTGGGTATCCATGAGTAGACTAACATATCCTTGTTTGACTGAATAATTTTTCGCTCCCCAACAACGAGCATCTCTGTAATGCGTGTTTAGAGGGGCACAACCAGTAAGATGATAAAAGAGAATAGGGAGAAGGGGAAGGATTTAATCAGGGGGTGATAGAGTTTTCCAATATTTCCATAGTCTAGTTGTTTTCCATTCAGAAAAATCTCGAATCTTGGAAATACCATTGGATAAGCACCAAACTCTAATGGGATTAATAATTTTGATTTTTTCCAATGGTGTCTTTCCCAGAATGTTGTCCGCCCACACATAGATGAGGGCGCCATTTCCAGGAGCTCAATAAAGCTTTGATTGGATCAGAGGGGTTATGATTCTTAACAGTTTCCAAATTGGAGAGCCTTTAGAGGAGGGAAGGGATGTGTCTAGACTGCAAATTCTGGGAGAGCCGATATACTTTACTAAGATTGCTTACTTCAACCAATCCAAGGAGTTGGAGATGAGATTCCAAACCAATTTTTCTCCCAAAGAAATATTCATTAGAGAAGGGTTACGAATGGACAGACTTCCTTTGCTCGAAGGTTGACACACAGTTTCCCAGTTGACAAGGTGGATTTTTTTTTCATTTTTTTTCCCACCTTCCCATAGAAAACCTCAAAGAGATTTAGAGATTTTTTCGAGGATTCCTTTGGGTGCCAATAGACCTACACACTGAAAAATAGTTAGTGTAGACAAAACAAATTTGATGAGTATAATTTTACCTACTGGATTTAGCTAGTGAGCTCCCCAACTTTGAATTTGACTGGCTAATTTGTCCAAGATTTTTTTCCAATTCTGTGAGGAGGGAATGCCGAGATAAGTGAAGGACTTCCAATTAAAAATCATTGGAAATCCATATATTCTAGAAATGATGTCTTGTTGGTGTCCTGGTATATTCCATCCATAAATTTTGCTTTCGCTGATATTTATTTTCCCTCCTTAAATATGTTAGGAAGTTGTCCAGAATCCGTTTGAATATCCTGGCGATAATAGGGGAAGCGAATCCTAAAAGTAGAGTGTCATCTGCAAATTGAGAATGATTTATTTATTTGACTCCTCGAGTGATTTTAATCCCAGGAAGACGCCCCAATATGCACTCCTCTTCCAGTTTACGACTTAAAGAGTCCGCCATAAGAATGTAAAAGGAGGGTGATAGGGGGAATCCCTATCTAAGCCCTCTAATAGATTTGAAAAAATGCGACAGTCAACCATTTATCGTCGGAGCTATCGATGGGGATCCAATACAAGCGTTGAAAAAATCTATGAATTATGGGGATAATCCATACCTATCTAGAACCTTGGATAGAAAGGAGTGTTTTACATGATCAAAGGCATTTGCAATGTCCATTTTGAGAACCATTCCTTTGTCTTTGCATTCTCTATTGGAGTGAATAAATTCCTAGACTAGAATTATATTATCGATGATTTGCTTATTTTCCATGAACCCACCTTGATTATCTGAGACCAATTTCAAGAGAAGGGGTTTCAATCTCGAAGCAATAATCTTAGTAAGAATTTTGTAGGAGGAGTTGCATAAATATTTTGGCCGAAATATGAAAAAATTAGATGGATTTGTTTCCTTCAGGATGAGAGCCGAGAAATTTGAGTTGATAGATCCTCCCACTTTCTTCTTCCAGAAGGTGTAATTTAGAATGCGCTGAAGATCATGTTTAATTAAGCTCCAAAAATGTTTGAAGAACCCGATGGAGAAACCGTCTGGACCTAGAGCCTTATCTTGATCAAGACTCTCGATGGATTGGAGAGTTTCTTCCTCTGATATCTGTTGGGTTAGAATCTCATTATCTTCCATTGTTATTTGATGAGGAATATGTTCTAACATCTCCTAAGTGGATATTTCATTTTCTTCTTGGTTGCTTTGGGAGTAAAAATATGAAATTTTTTGGCTTGCTTTCAACTTAATTTGATTGAAGTTTTCAATGGTTTGTCCAGACTCTAATTGGATTTTTGACACTGTATTTTTTTTCCTTCTTTATTGGGCTTGTTTATGAAAGAAAGAAGTATTTGAATCTCCATATTTTAACCATAAACTCCTGGATTTTAGTCTCCAGTGTTGTTCTTCTCGTCTCATTGCAGAGTGAAGGTTTTGGAAGGCTTCTTTTTCCCTGATTAGAGCTTCCTGCGTTACTTCTTCATTCTCCATTTTCCTTTGAATTTCTATTAATTCTGAGAGTCTAGACTTCCTTTCTTTGTTGGGGGGGTTAAAGGTAGTTTTATCCCATTCTTTGAGCGCATGCTTGAATGCTTTAAGTTTACTTTCCCTGACAAAATTAGGAGAAACACTGATAAGAGAGGACCATGCTCATTAAACTAGAATGGGAATAAGGGGGGAGTCAAGCCAAAGGGGGTTGAATCTGAAGGGTAGAGGTCCAAAGTACCGAGGAAGAGAGAAATGGAGGGAGATGGTTTTGTGGTCAGATATGGTGGAAGGAATGATAGAAGAGGAAATGTCAAAGGGGGAGAGAAGGAACTCACCGTTGATAAGGAATCAATCCAATCAGGCTGCTATGTGATTCATACCTACCTGTCGTTTGTTCCAGGTGAATTTCCCTTTTAGAGGGAAAATATCCTTTAGATCCTAATCAGAGATAAGATCTGGAAGATTTTCTCTTTGAGGGTCTCTCAGTTGGCTTCCGCCCCTCTTCTCCACCTGGTAGAGATAGGTGTTGAGATCCCCACCCACCACTTTTTAGGACTTATCCAAAGAGTCTCGAATTTCAAACAAGGAGGTCCAACATTCTATCTTATCAGAGTATCTATTTGGCATGTAAATATTTATAAGGGAGATTTTTGTATTAGTGTCTTTATGCTTCAAAACGGTGAGAATCCAATGATTTTCATAGTGGGTTACATATTTTTCCCAATACTGTGCATCCTAGAGAGTCAAGATACCTCCTGAAGTGCCTGTTGAGTTGATAGTTATTCCTTCGCCTAATCGAAGAGCTTTTTTGGCTTGTTCTAATGCCGAGGAGTCCCCCATTTTCATTTCTTGGAGGAGAATTACAAAGGGATTTTATAATTTGACAAGATATTTAAGGGCTTCGACCTTGGAGTTGTTGTCGAAGCCTTTACAATTCCATGAGAGGATTTTCATTGACGATGGGAGGAGGGGATCCTTTCACTTGAGACAGGGTGATTTGCTCCCCTGCTTCTGCCTTTTTTCCTTGCATTATTGAGTGAAATTTCAATAGTGTTGCTTTCCAAGTGATTTTTCTTTGTTGGCGTAGTCTTCCCTAACATATTTGTTAGTGCGCCTTCCTAATTTAATGATCTTTTCTATTATGATTTCACCTTCTTCCATGTCTACCCTCGTTGTTCCTTTGGTTTTGGTTTTTTCTGCGGGATCTGGTATATCTATCTCTTGAATTTCTTCCATGTTTGCTTCTTGGAAGTTTTCTTATTTCCCTGACTCTTCCTCGGCCTAGTCCACTTCTTGTGTGGGATGTACTGTTTCTAGATAGACCAAAGGCATAGGATCATTGGTCCTAATGCCCCCTGCAGAGGATTCACCTAGTATCTTGAAGGAATTATTTGGGATTTGCTTTTTCCCTTTGGACGAAGTCCGATCTAGACTTGGTTTTGCTTCTGAGGGTTTGTTTTTGTGCTCCATTGTTCCAGAATTGGTGTTTTGCGGTGGGATTACCTCTCCACTCTTTGAGCCTATTATTCAATTGGTATTTACTTTCTTTTTGACTTTCTTCCAACCCTCTTCTTGTGCTTCTCCTTTTTCAGCCTCTTCTTGTCTGCTCTTTGGAAAATTTCTAGGAAAATGTCCATATTCATGGCACAATTTGCATTTGAATGGAATCTGATCATAGTCCAGATTTTGGATGTGAATCCAGTCATCCAATGAGAGTTTTATAGCTTCAGGGAGTCCTTTTTCCAAATCTACTTCAACACATATTCAGGTGCATGAGAACATTGCAGATTTGGGTTCAGATCGATCAATGTATTTTCCAAATGTGTCCCCAATACTCTTTAAATATTTGTCCCCCCGGCAATGAAGAGGCGGGTGAGGGAAGTGGATGCAGAATAGGAATACAGTAGGGACATTGCTTTATGGATCAAATTATAGGGTCCATCGGTTTAGGTAGAGACCCCTAGTGCCGTAGAAATAGGGATTGCTGTGGAAAATAAGATCATGATCTTCCTTAAGCTCAAAATAGAAAATGTAAAAACCCTTACCACAGAAGAAGATGCTCATTCTCCCATTGATTAAAGGTTGCCAGTTCTAAGAAATCCAAATATTGACCTGTTTGGGGGATGTCCAAAGTCTTGTAAATTGGCTGATAAGTCCTTTTGAGGCATATGAGAGGGATTTGGAACGAGCAACTTTAGGAATCACGACTTGAGGGATCAAATCTAGATTTTTACCAAACTGAGTGTGTGTAGGGTGGATCGAAGGATTTCCTAGAGAGTCAATCAACTGTTTAAAGGATTGTTGATGCTTGAATACATTAGGAACAAAATGAAAACCTCATGAGGATATAAATCCCCTTGCGTTTTTGTAGAGTTGGTACTCCTTTTTAGATTTTCTTGGGATTTCTATATATTCAAAATGTGGGACTTGACATAAGTTCGTCGCAGTAATTCAAAGAAGCATAAATATTGAGAGAAAATAAAAGGAAAATGTTTTTGTTTTATTTTTAAAGAAAGTTCCTGAGAGAGGACCAGGAATCACACACTTCACACATTTAAATTAAATAAGCAAAATTTCCTCACATCCATCATAGTTTAAGATAAATATTTCTGATCACATAAAATAAAAAGAAGATGATCTACATGTATAAGAGAACTTTAACAGAGTGGACACATGGGAACCTGAAAAAAAGATAATGATATATCAACCTCAAATACTTTATATTATAAAAACAGGGTTACAAAGCACAGTCGAGATTGTTCCCAAAGTAGCTCTCTTGAATTTCTAAAAAATATCTAGTTAGTTACATATTCTTTGAAATTTTAAATGTGTTTGTCTTAAAGACTGGATTATGACTCCCGTGGACCATAAAGCAAATAAATACAAGAAATAAGATTTTAGAAGGAAGACGGTGGGAGGTAGAAGAACAACAAGACCTGGTAAGAAGAAAAGAGGAGTTATCAGTCTTCACTTAAACCTTTCTAATGAAAGAGGTGGAATAACTGGATAAAGGACTTGATAAAGAAAAAGAAGGATATGATCATCATAAACTTACTATGATGGTCTCTTGTGCTTTCACTTGCTTGCTGATGTCCTTTTTTCATTTTCATCAATGGTTACAAGAACCGTCTCAACTGCTTCTTTCCCTTCATTGGTCAGTTTATCGATAGCTTTCTTGAACCATTCTTCGATGTAACTTTTCATTGGTGCCACGTTGATTTCATGTCGGATTTTGATGTTGAACAACTTGCCCTCCAAGTCTCTCAAATCAAGGGAAATTCCATGTAATGCTTCTTCAATATCCCGATTTTTCACGGAGTAGTCTACTAGCCATTTGTCTATGTCATCCTCATTATATTCAAGTATACCATAAAACGTTTCAATTGAAAACCCTTAAAAAATATCAAATTGATCATCAAACTGTTGCTTTGTTAGGACTAATGAGTTGAGGATCAATTTGGGATCTTGGAATTCGTTAGTGCTTATGGCTAGGTCCACTTCGGTGAGCCTTTTAAATAGTTCTTCCCTCCTTGATATGGCTTGGATGCATGCTTGAACAATGTTATTCAAGTTTTTTATCTTTTCTTTCCAACACACATTCAACTGTTTAATCCGACTTGGATATGGAAGATCCTCCTCTCTTCTCCTTAGCTCTGTCATGTTGGAAACTTTAAAACCATAGGGTACCACAACATCAAGGTAAAAACCTTCTTCATTTTTTAGGTCAGCTTGCAAATACTCATGAAAGACATGCGCCCTCGAGACAAAAGAAATCATGTTCTTTGAAATTTCCAAAGCTTCTATGATCAATGCCATTCTTATCTTGATATTATTCTCCACATGGATCCTGGTTGATGTCAATAAGCTTGAGGATTCTTTCAATTTAGCAGCGGGCATGGTGGGTCCAACATTTTCCAAAGGGATGGCAAGGAGTGGAAGAGGCATTAAGGTCTCTTCCGGTTCCTTAATCCTCTCCTTTAACTTTGTATTTTATGCTTTGAGACCTCCAATGGAGTCGTCCAATGCATCACCAATTGCTCTATGGATTCTGGAAATCTGGGAAGGCAACATATTTCTTAGGTTAACCTTTGAACGAGATTTCCCTTTTTTATTCTGCACATCACTCTTCTCAATAAATAATTTCTTAGATGCGTTGTCAAAGACAACGCTTTGAAATACAAATGACTTTTCTTCATCGAAGGTCTCATTCTCAATAATTTCCAACGACACATTTTGGTGGGCTATGCCTACTGGCTGATCAATGTTAGGAAACATTTTCTCAATGTAAGCCTTGAGATCCATATATTCTAGGGAGAAGCTGATGATGTCACTTTTGACGCGATGTTATTCTTCCTCTTGTACAATATTCTTCCTCAGAGGAAGCTTATGTGAGCTTTCAATTTTTCTCGGAGAGGGGTTCTTTTCTTCTCCTCCACCTGAACTACTGTTGATCACTTTTCTAGATGGGTGGGCCATTAGAGCACTTCTCCAAGATGTTGTAGTCTTAGAACTAATAGTTGGGAACTGGGCACTCTTCTCGTTGGGACCCTTTCCTTTCTGTTTGTAAAATTTATTGGTACTGAGTACCGTCTCCAAGTCGCCATCATTGAGAGTAGGAGAGCCCAAGTTATTATCTTCTTCTTATCCTAGAACAATATGGATAAATGAATTGCTAAATCCCACTGCTAACATATGTTCCACAAAAATTTCATTAGGGTCAAACCCTTCTATCCTTTCAACATACTTGAGATTCAGATTGTGGAAGTGGTTTGCAAATTCATCGATTTTGTTCATATTTCTGAATACAAAGTCCTCAATTTTCCAAGGCAAGGGTATGAATTTCTTTTTTCATTTCTCATGAAAAAAGTGCAGCCAAAAATTATATTGCCTTGCCACCTTTCTAATAAACATTATGTCGGATATATGACATGGAAGAAAGGAAGGATTTTCCTTAGCACCGAAAATCCCGATAACATTGTAATTTTCCATTTGCTCCAACGTCCCCTTTTTATCCAGGAATTTACTTGCCTGGGAGGATATTCTGGGGGTATCTTTTCCAAACAAAAATCCTTTAAAAACTGAGACAAAGTCATTGAAATATTCATAAAAATGCAAGGAATCTTTGTGCCTCCACAACGCTTGGTACCAAAAGGTCACTAGGTTGAATTCACAATTCACCTTCTTACAAATAAACAATTTAGGAAATTGACAGCAATATGCTATCGCAAATACAAAATAAGAGGCCATAAAGATTTTCTTATCCTTTTGTACTATGATAATTGGGAAGAGATTTCAATAGAAATCAATTTTCCCCAATCAAAAATGGCTTTCTCTTTGACAGTAAATTATAGGATATAAAGAATAATATGGGAAATACTGGCGATATTTTCTTAGCTTATCACCCTGGTGAATAACCAAGCAATTTCCCGAAAGGGATTTTTGAATGAGTTGACTTGAAACATGGTAATATCTTCAGGGATGGCCACAGGATTCTCCAAGAACTAAGGCAAGAGGTCCAAGCCGTTGTCGTGCTTTTTCAAGAAATCCCTGCAATCCTCCCCTTTGAAAGTAAGTGTTGGCTCGGGGAGCTTCAACATTTTATGGAATACTTGAGGTGAAAGAGAGACAGGAGAATGGACTTGAAGTTGAATAATCCGCGGACTTGGTATATATTTCTTAGTGCACAAGAAAACTAGTTCCTTGCAGTCGAAAACCTCAGGGACACACCCTACTCGAGCAATTCCGGATATCCAAATTACTTCCTTCTGAGTAGAAGGGGATGAATATTAAGAATACACTCTAGACCACTGAAATTTCTGGTCCTCATGTCCAAAAATGTTCAAAGTATCTCCACATAATTTTTTTTAAGCTACTGTTGCCTTAAGTTGACGAGAGCATTCTTTTAATCTAGATAATATTTGAAATGAGCGCTTGGGAGAGATAATATAATCTTCCACAAATCGTGCTTTAATGTGAAATATCCTCGAGCCCTTCGCTTATTAATGACGATCTTGACGGAACCTGCATGATGAGTTATTAACATTAAACCATACTAAATGAATATTGGAAAAAACATGAAGTTGGTGGGGATGAATGAGAGTAATTAAAATTTGAGACTTTTGTGAACCCACCATCCCGGGAACCCGTGAACCAGGCGTTGCGAAAGGTTGAAAATTAGCTAAGTGTTATATTGTGGTCGGTTGGACTCAATACAAGAGAGATGAGATACTTAGGAGCTTGGGAAGTCCGATGGTCAAAATGTAGATCACATATCTCTTGGTGCAAAATGAATATTGTGGAACATGGGATATGAAAGCTTGAACCCGCGAACCCGCGACTGCAAAATCAGGTTAAGTATAGGATGATATGGAGGTTGGTCAGACTCATGATATGGGAATATGAATGTAAGAGAGAACCCATGAGTCTTCCAACCTGTGAACCTACCGTTTTAAAGAAACGAATAAGTATAGTAACTGGAAAGGGATAATAGAATGGATAAAAGAAAAGGGGAATTTGGGTAAGTATAGAAGAGGGAAAAGAAAAGGAAAAAAGAAGTTGGGAAAATAGAAAAGGGGAGGGAAATTTCAGAAGCGGGAATTGATCTCATCAACTGGCTCCAACTGTGGGATGATAAGCCCCTGTGGGTTTCAAGAATCCAGAACCTTTCATGACCAGATGCTTCTGCCTATTGGGCTATGGAGTCATATTAAGAATATACAAACTAAAAAATAAAATTATATACAATGAGAATGAGAAAGTCTTAGGAGAAGAAAAATTTCAAATGTTTCTCGTTTGCAGGAAGCATTAATTTCTTACCCTTCATGTCCTGGAGCATATAGGAGTTAAAACCCAAGATCTTCTCGACGATGTAAGGTCCAATCCAAAGCACTTCAAACTTTTTATGCATCAACGATTTATCCTTGGCCTTGTTCCAAAGTAACACCAACTCTCCCTTTTGGAAATTCTTTACAGTTGTGCTCCGATCAAAGTATCTTTTGACACTCTGTTGCCTTTGAGAGGTTTCATTCAGGGCTTTGCTTCATTCTTCTTCCAATTTTAACAACTGGTTGATCCTCCTTTGGATTGGTTAACTCTCTTTTGTATATTCATTATTAACCACATAAGTCAATCCATTGAGATCAAGGATAATTGACATTTTCTCTTCTTTCCCATAACCAATGTATAAGGGGACATCCCATTGTTGTCCTTTGGATTTGTTTGGTTTTCCCACAATGCATCAATCAACTTCAAATGCCAATTCCTTTGGTTATTGTCAATGTTTTTCTTCAGTATCTGAACAAGTGTTTTGTTTGTGGATTCAACAAGGCCATTACCTTGTGGATAATAATTCGATGATTGACGCATGATAATTCCATATTCTCCACAAAACTTTGTAAACTTCGACCCGATGAAAATATAACCATTATCTGTGATAATTTATCTAGGACGTCGAATCTTGATAAAATATTCTCTTTGAGGAATTTGATGAACTCTTCAAAATCAACTTTCTTCAATGCTACTGCTTCTGGCCATTTTTTGAAATAATCTGTAGCCATGAGAATGTACATATGTCCCTTGCTAGACTTTGGATTAATTGGCCTGACAACATCAAGTCCCCATTGGGAGAATGGTTGTTCTACAATTATGGGATGTAAAGGCATCGCATATCTCTTCATTTTTCCTGAAAATTGTTGGCATGATACACATTTCCTTATTGTGGCATATGAGTCTCTGAAAAATTGATGGCCAATAGAATCCAACTCTTATTATCTTGTGGGAAGTTGCAGTAGGTGTAAATTTTCCACCATATATTCCTTCATGGAATTCTCTTATTAGTTCTTGGTTTTCTTTTTCATCAACGCATCTCAGTAGTATACCATCATAATTTCTCTTGAACAATATATCAACAATCAACGCATATTGATTTTCCTTCATCTTCATTGTTCTTTTCTCCTTGGGGTTCATGGTGGTAGGAAATTGCCTAGACCTCAAGTAGAATATAATATCTTCATACCATTATGAATCAACTAATGGTTCTCTTACTGAAATTGAAATCATTCCATCGACCGAATCACCATTCACGATGAGCTTGCATAAACCTTGTCCTTTGATATCCTTTAAAGGTTTACTCTCAATATCACATTCTTGTATCTTTGCCAAACAGTTAGCCCGTTTTCCTTTTCTCAATTTTTGTTTTAGAAGCATCCTCACTGGTGATGAGGGAACATAGGAAATAACATGGGAGTTAAATATGTACGTCCAAAAATGCGCTACTTCTTTTACAAGAGCCAAGGCTTGTTTTTCCAATTCTGAATACCTCAATTCATAGTCATGTAAACTTTTGCTCATGAAACTTATTGGGAGTTCTTCAAATTTGGTATTCTTCTGAGTAAGAACAGATGCAACAATTGTCTCTGTAGCAAATGAATAGATGATGAAATCTATTTGAAAATCCGGACTAATAAGGATTGGAGCTATGGTGATTTCTCCTTTGATATTATTGAAAGGAGCATAAATATGCATAAATATTGGGAGAAAATAAAAGGAAAGTGTTTTTTTTTTCTTTTTAAAGAAAGTTCCTCACGAAAGGACCATGAATCAAACACTTCACACATGTAAAGTAAATAAGAAAAATTTCCTCACATCCATCATAGTTTAAGATAAATATTTTTGATCACATAAAATAAAAAGAAGATGATCTGCATGCATAAGAGAACTTTAACATAGTGGACACATGGGAAGCTCAAAAAAAGATAATGATAGATAAACCTCAAATACTTTATATTCTAAAAACAGAGTTACAAAGCACAGTCAAGATTGTTCCCAAAGTAGCTCTCTTGAAATTTCTAAAAAATATATAGTATGTTACATATTATTTGAAATTTTAAATGCATTTGTCTTAAAGACTAGGATTGGGGCTCCTGCGGACCATAAAGCAAATAAATAAAAGAAATAAGATTTCAGAAGGAAGACGGTGGGAGGTAGAAGAACAACAAGACCTGGTAAGAAGAAAAGAGGAGTTATCAGTCTTCGGTTAAACCTTTCTAATGAAAGAGGTGGAATAACTGGATGAAGGACTTGATAAAGAAAAAGAAGGATATGATTAACATAAACTTACTATGATGGTCTCTTGTTCTTTCACTTGCTTGATGATGTCCTTTTATCATTTTCATCAAAGGTTACAGGAACTGTCTTAACGGATTCTTGCCCTTCATTGGTTAGTTTATCGATAGCTTTATTGAACCATTCTTCGATGTAACTTTTCATTGGTGCCATGTAGATTTCCTGCCGGATTTTGATGTTGAACAACTTGACCTCCAAGTCTCTCAGATCAAGGGAAATTCCATGTGATGCTTCTTCAATATCCTGATTTTTCATGGAGTAGTCCATTAGCCAATTGTCTATGTCATCCTCATTATATTCAAGTATACCATAAAACTTTTCAATTGACAACCCTTTAAAAATCTCAACTTTCTCGTCAAACTGTTGCTTTGTTAGAAACAATGAGTTGAGGATCAATTTGGGATCTTTGAATTCGTTAGTGCTTCCGGCTAGGTCCACTTCCATGATACTTTTGAATAGTTCTTCCCTCCTTGATATGTCTTGGTTGCATGCTTGAACAATGTTATACAAGTTTTTTTTATCTTTTCTTTCCAGCACATGTTCAACTATTTAATCTGACTTGGAGAGGGAATATCCTCCTCTCTTCTCCTTAGCTCTGTCGTGTTGGAAAATTTAACACCAAAGGGTACCACAACATCAAGGTAAAAACCTTCTTCATTTTTGAGGTCAACTTGCAAATGATCATGAAAGACATGCACCCTCGAGCCAAAATAAATCATGCTCTTTGAAATTTCCCAAGCTTCTGTGATCAATGCCATTCTTTTCTTGATGTTATTCTCCAC
>SNQJ01S0163782.1:0-20437 GCA_010110895.2 Picea sitchensis | reverse complement strand
AAAAAAAATCAATGTTGATCTATTGTGGTGATTGATAAAATAACAAAGTAATTACTAATTGTTTTAAAAGGTAATACTAATTCACCCCCCGCCCCCCTCTCTCAGTATTTCCAACAATAATGTCTTAATAATAGTCTATATGATTGTATGCATATAGGTTGCTAAAGTTGTTTAGTTTATATAACTTTATGCAAAACAGGAATTGTGAATTCCTTACCTTTAATCTAAAACATAAATTTGATCATTCCTTGATGAGCCATGTTGTCCTTGAAGGTATACATCATGCCTCAGATGTGCAACCTAGTGTAGCAATATGTCCAGCTTATTTCCCAAGGACATATGTCTTGTAATTACAACTATCAACACCTCAGACATATCATCTAGATCATTATGAGTCTCCTTCTTTAACACTCGAGGTATAAACCTTCATCGGTTACTTGGCCCATCCTGGTCTTTTTCTTGAATAGATAATGCCTTAGAAGCCACCATTTTGTTTTTAACATTCGATGAATCCATACTTGGTTGCTTGTTTCCTTGATTATTAGAAGCTTTGAGATCAAATGAGTATAAGAAACCTTTGTAACTGAATAAGAGGTAGAAACGTGGGATGATGTTAAATTCATAACTGATTGTTTATTCATTAAATAAATGCTAATAGAATTTTGGGAAGTACGGCTTACATATTTTAAATGATTAGATATGGATCGAGAAAATATTTTTACATCAACTTTCACATGAGTATCGTTAGTTCTGACAGTCTTATCATTCTTGTAACCACGATCATGATGTGACTACATTACCCAATGTGACGGCATGAGTCTGTGGTTCTTGATGCCTCGCACGGAGACATCATCCCCAAGTAGGAGCCGAGATGTTGTAACCAAATTTTCATGGATGATGTATCTAAATTTTCATGATTAACTTGTATGATTTGTCTTTGATTGAAATTTCTAATGTTCTAATTTACTGTTTTGGTTTGATGAATTTTAAACAAGTATGATGATGGTTTATTTCCAAACATAAATCAATGGTATGGATCACCTTTTCGGGAGGTGAAGTGATCGCATTTTAATCAAAATATGATTACTTGAAAAACCAAGGATCAATATTGATTATGATCTGACAATTGAGGTTGTTTTCGGGCTCATCGTTGTCATCCATTTAACGAGCATCAGGTGGGTCAGAAGAACCAACAATGTTGCATTAGTCCTGAACAATGGTTGGAGTTGATTTCGGGCCAATGTTTTTTTTCAAACCATGTAAGTCATAACTTATCAAACCATTTGGCGATCAAACCATATTTGTAAAAAACAATTATTATTTATCTTAGGCGATAACCAATTGATTTCTTGTTACTACCTTTGAAATTTGGCAACAACACCATTCCATTAGTGTCACATGTGCATAATTAACAATAATTAACAAAACAATATCACAGTGGAATATTTAGAGAAAAAAAAAACATTCATATCAATTAGAGGGAATGAAAACAAAAATAAATGGCAATGAAAAATATCTTTAGAAATACATGGAAACAATTCTACACACCCCTGATGATGGGTGGGGAGTCCACCCAAAACGTTGGATGTTTCAAAAACTTATTACACAGATTTTCTCCAGAAAGTTCTCAATCATGACAAACTATGAAAGCATACATACTCATATTAGAAAATTTTTCTTTTCCTACATAAATTTGCATGACTTTGATTGAAATCCATCATTTTCCCAAGAGTAGTTGCTATTAACTAATCATCCATATGTAACGAATATTCCCAAAATTTTGGGATGCTTAATCATTGATTTGGCCAAAATATTAATAAAATATATTATACGTTCATGGAATATGTTTATATTTAGGTGAAAAAATATAAGTGTATGCATAGCTATAATCATAAATTAGGCTACAACTTTTTTATTTTTAATGAAAATATGAAAAAATTTAGCCTAAGTTTCTTCAAAAAAAATTAAATTTAGCTAAATTGGTGAAATTTTGCTTAAAAAGAACATTGTTTCGGGCCCAAAGTTACCATCACTTTAACTATGCTAATGTCTCATGAAATATGTAACGGTCCCATATTGATCGATATCAACAGTCGATATTAAATTATGACTCAAAAGTAAACACTTTTTAACATGGTTTTTTTCCATTCGAAATATTCAACTACTACTGCAACATTTGATCGGATGGAGGATATTAGATCGGATCAAAATTTACTTGGACAATAATTGTTCTCATCCTTCCGAAGCCATATAAAGATGACACACGACAAACATTTATTACAGTTAGTATTTATTTATATATGTCATGTTGTAATTAATTTTGATTTGAAATTAAAATAGTTACGCATTAATGCCTATCTTTTCGCTTGTGTAGAATTAAACGGGTCAAGTTAAATTACTTTGAAGGGTGAAGTAAGTCATTATCAAAGTTATAGGAGCATTTAGAGAGCAAGTTACAATGCAGTTAGCCCGATTATTTCGTACGCCTTCTAAACGGTAAGTCCCTGTGAACCCATTTAACATTTTCAATTAAGAAGGTTGTGTTGCATTTATAAAGCCCCATGTCATACATAAAAAAGGTCTCTATAAGTTTCTTATGTTAGTGAAAATCAAAACTTCACAAACATATTCGTTGATGTCTTCGATACCCATATTAGTCAAGAATGTTTGAATCAAGTTAGTGATACTATTAGCAAAGAAATTATTGAAAACCCTAAAAATTCATGGCTCTAGAGCAGTGGCTTGTTTCAAACCCTTATTCCCCGAACTTTGAATGACCCCAACCTTTTGTACATACCTTGGTTAAAATGTATAATGTTGAATCTCATTGTATTGTGTCCTTTGATGGAACAATGTCCTTTGATGGAATAGAGACTATATGTTCTATTTCTTTCGAGGTTGTTGTTGGAATGCTAAATGTACCCCTGATGAACTTCCCTAATTTGGAACTTGACCTTTTAAAAAGAGTAGACAATTGGTCACCACACAAGAAGACTCTTGCTATCAAAAAGTTTCTTTTTTATCTCTCTTTTACTTTTGAAGATGAATTATGTACTCCTAATGCACAACTAATGGTTTCAGTCACAACTTCCATTTTGGGTTATGTTGATGACTTTGAGATAGATACTCTTGCAATAACAAATGAAGTGTCAAATCCTGAAAACCAATCCAAGTTTAATTTTGCCAAATTTATAGCTAATKTAATTCATTTTCAACTATCATCCTTTGAAGAGTTAAAATCCTTCCTTTATCAGTCCTACATTATGTTCATGATCTTATATTCACAATCTRACTTTTATAAAAAAAGAGGCCTTGAGCTTGCAAGGAAAGATAATTTGGGTAGACCACTTCATGTTAGGGAGTGKAATTCTATTCTAAGTTTTGCAGAAACATAAATAAAATATGTAGAATTTTCTAATGAATTCTTGTTTAATACCTATACTTGTATTCTAGCSATGAACCTCCTAGGATGCATTTAGCTTACAAACAAAGTTGCACTTGAATCTTGACATTAAACTTGGTGATTGGTTTTTGTTTAAAAAATATACATTTATTAGAATTTATGGCAGTGAAGTCGAGCCCTGTCACTTACCCATTTGCATAACACTTTGTCTATTTTCCATGGAATATTGTGGACAGAGGTTAGAAACTGATCATTTTCATTTTATCTCAAAAAGTAAGAAGGATTTAGTTCGCCTTCGATGTGAAGTTACCTTTTGTTTTCCTCCTTCATCATAAAGGTCAGTTCAAACATTGATTATATAAATAAGTTGTTCTTTTCTTTTGGATTGAAAAATGTGTATTATGGAAGTATGGCCTGCATCGTATCATCTTAGATAAACGCAGGAATGTAGGCTTACCTCCTTATTACCATTGATGTAATCTATCTATTGAAATGTTAGCTAACAAAGACACGTGGGAAGATGTGAAACATTTCTTGATTATGCAGACTCCCAAAGGTAAAGACGGAATGGAGGTTAAACCTCAATTAAAGATTATATTGCCTTAAAACATGGATTCATAAACAATTTTGAATGCAGTATTAATGGAATAAAGAAATCATCAAGTATTTCCAAATAAATGATTGACACCCAAAAAAAAATTCAAGTGGGCCTGATGGAAAAGAAACATAGCAACAAACATTATTCAAAGAGAAGAAAGCTCTCAGAAATGATGTAAAGAGAAGTGGAAGATATTCAAGAAGATAATTCTAGTCAAGTTGATTCTCTTTTGGGAGAATTACAACAAAACAAACCAAAAGGGCCACTGGTCACAATGTCTTTTGATTTTACACCGAAGGTGTCAAATTTGAGCAATCACATATAATCATTAGAAATTAAAGATTCATCTGATGTGAAGTCACCTTTAGTTGAATCATCAATGAGTAAAGATAGTATTCCATTTGATTCTCGAGAATTATCTAGTCCTAGATTTATTACTTCAATATATTTGGATAAAAATAAATTTAATCTATTGGTTATGCAATCGAAGACTAGCAAGGGATCCAATTTATCTAAATACAAGACCACTTCAACGGGGGTGGACCTCAGTGAAATTTATGATATTGATTTAGTGGAATGGAATAGGAAGATTGGTGATATAGTCGCCCAAAGATTGATTCAATCAATTGTCAACATGAGGAAATTACAAGCAGCGGTAACTAAGTTGTATCAACAACTAGGCAAGGAGAAAACAATTAATAGAATCAAAGTTGGTAATATCAGAGAGTTAGAAAATCAAATTGCATTAATTACTGATGCAAATAAAGAAACTTCTAACTTCAAGATATTTTGGATGAAAAGGAAAAGGAGATCGAGAACTCAAAGGCCATATTGAAGATACCACATTTTCAATCAACTGAGTCAAAGGAATCATTGGAAGCCTATGAGGTTAGTGATAAATCATTGTTAGAAAATGTTTCTCTTAAGGAAACCATTACAGTACTGTCAAAAGAGGTTGCATACTTGAAAGAGGACTATGTAAATCTTTAGGAGCGATATTTAGAAGAGATTAAGAAAATTCAACAGAACAATGAATGTAATGCTCCTTTATCAAATTATGTATTACTCGTTTCAACTCCAATTATAGCAAGGATTCATGGAGAAATTGATCAACAAAAAGAAGATTATATCAAAAGTCTTAAGGAACAAGTAGAATAGAAGACTCATAGTGTTAGTATTCTCATTGAAGAAAAAGAAACCCTTGACAAGCTTTTAAATGATGCATTGGAACAATCTACATGGACACAACATTTAATTGAGGCCAGAAAAGTGATTTGGGATAAACTTATTCATGTAATGGATCAATTTAGAAGATATTTAGAGTCGTATCAGCATTGTGAAACAAACATCATCAAGAATTCTTAGATGGATATTAACAATCTAATGCCAGAAATTGAAAAGAAAGCTCCATAGGCTGAAATGATAATTGATTTTATGAATTCTCTTTCAGATCAAGATTTGAAAGCGTCGGAAGTTATAGATAGAATATAAGGAATTACTAATGTTACAAACATTCTTGAAAAAATGGACTTCATAAGATCTCTAAAAAGGAAGACAGATGAAGCCCAATTGGCAATAACTAAAGTTTAAAAGACAATTTAAAAAGATGAATAAATTTGGATTGCCTTCTCCTTGGGCAACTGATCCCTCATTACAGTTGAAAGAAACATATGCATAGATGTTGATTTTCTGTCGTGATGACATGATATTTTCTATGGGTGAGAATGAGGTATTTTCAGGAAAGGTTATTATAAATTCATTAGGGAAATATTTCTCCCTTTTATCACTACGTACCGAATTTTTAGTAGCTCATCCTGCTAGTCCTTTTTCCATGACATCTAAACTCGAAATATAGTATAAGAAGATGCTTAGACAACCTTATTTGTCAGGAGGAGAATGGAATGATATTCTCTGATTTCGATGGGTTCCTTTATAGGTTCAATATGAAATTTAAATGCAAGCATATTGAAAACGTCACCCAATTCCATGGTAAGAAGAAATGAAGGTCAAGATCAAAGAGATGTAGTTCAAAAGGGAAAACACTTATTATCAAAGAGCCTATTGTTAGAGCATCTTCTTCTATTAAAAAGAGTCAAATGAGTCAAAAGATGAAAAGTAAAAAGTAAATAATTTAGTTACCAATAAATAAAGTCTAAAGACTTTATAGTTAGGAAAGTTAGTTATTTGGAAGTTATGAAGGAAAGATATAAAAAGTGATGTAAAGACATTGTTGAAGTCAACATTTTTTGGAGAGACATAAATTCAGAGTATGTAGGGTTTCATAGTTCCTCATAATGTTGTATTATATTTCTGGATATAAATTGTATATGGAGTTTTTGAAACGTCCAACGTTTCGAGTGGACATTCCACCCATCATCAAGGACTAATGAAGCAATGAGGATTGGAAAGAATGTTGAAGGGATGCTTATAAAGGATAAAATTAATATGATTAAGAACAAGTCGGTGGTGATGTTGGTCAATTCTAGTGAAAGAAGAAAGGAGCTAAGAATCTCGACAATGCTTAAGGAAGGTGATATCAACGACTCTTTTCATCGGTTTTGTTTTGTGCTTTTCAAACATCTGAGTCTCTTTGAGACAATCCTCTCCATGGAGGTTTTGAATCAAAGTATATAGGCTTTCACAGTTCCTCATAATGTTGTATTAGATTTTTGGATATAAACCGTGTATGGATTTTTTGAAACGTCCAACGTTTCGAGTGGACATTCCACCCATCATCAGGGAATAATGAAACAATGAGGATTGAAAAGAGTGTTGAGGGGAGGCTTATAAAGATTAAACACTTAGAACTCACTCAGATAGAGTTATTTCATTTCTAAATATTTTTGACAACATGTTAATGATGATTTTGGAAGATAGATTCAACACTTTTCTTGTTGGCCTATCATGTTCTTGTGTTCTTTTTCTTTTTGTTTAGAATTATTTTAGTGTTTAGGTTTATTTTATGTCAGTGATTACATAAAGGATGGGTTTCATATATATTTGAAATGCTCTTATCTTTGATAATTGCTCATGGTGTATTCAATTAATAACAACACGACACAACATACAAGGTTTGTTTGATATTATTGTCTTTAAGAAGCAAGTTTCAGGTAGATAATATTCATAACATTACAATGCATAAAGTATGTTATTACTATGTATTGGCATGAATATTGTTCCATGAAATGAATATTGTGATTACTCCTTGTGTTATTTCATCTTTTATATGATTGCTTAATTCTCAGGGAACCTGTTTTCGGGAAAGTTAAAGTAATATGGTTCTCGTTTTATTCATACATGTTATGATTAGAAATATGGATTAGTTTAAATTAAATTTGTAACATCCTTATTTTCAAACCCCAAACTAGCAATGTATATTGTAAATGTGATGTATGGATGAGGGAAAAGCGTTGTAATATGTAAATGATGTAAATTGAATATAGTAAATAAAATGTATTTTCTATTTCATATGGACACAGACGAAGATTTGGGGACTTAGTTTCCACAAGAGAGGGAAGGGGTCCAAGGGGGAGAGTTTTCTCATGTCTATTAAACCCAAACCCTTTTCTTTCTAAATTATCCTTACTATGAACCTTCCATTTTCTAGTTGAGTGTTCTAGATCCCAATCATTGAATTAATGTAAGATGGTGGGTGTGAGAAGTCACATCTCATAGTTACAGAGAGCTTGGGGGTTGAGTATAATCAGCTTGGGGAAGAGTGTAAGTCAAGCAAGCAAGCAAAATAGAGAAAAATTTGTATGGGTAGGAGAGTAGAATTACACAATTCATGTTTTTTGCATCCAGAGCAGTTTTTACATGGAGATTTCTGGAAAACAAGAGAGTTTGGAGTGTTGAAGCTTGAAGGCGGCCTTAGTGGGAATGTACGGTAGTTGTTTGGAGTTGTAATTTCAATAGAAGTGAGGATGCGAGCCTGTGAGTAACATTATGTTACAAAATTGTCCAGAGAAGCAAACATTTTGTTGTTGAGTGAATTCCTAAGGTCCTAGCAAAGATATTTCATGTCCAACTTGTGCTAGAATCCCTGGACGGGAGTAGAAATGCCTAAGGGACTGTGAGCAGTGAAGGGGGATACTATCCCTTGGGATTTGCAGGTTATGGGGAAGAGAGTCAGGGGATTTCATTGTTGAGAGGGGTACATTAGCCAACTTTAGGGACCACCTTCTTTTGTGGATTCATATCTCTAGCTTGGGGGTGACTTGTTGTTTGGAACTGGAATAAAAAGTCTGTGGTTGGGAGGAATGTCCACCCTCTGCAGCGAGTTGCCTACTTTCTAGGTTAAGTGTTCTTATTTGGTGTGTTTACTCATGTTAAATGAAGATATAGTTGTTGTGCATTTTACTCTAAGTTATTTTTTGTTAAGGCTACTTGCTATGAGTATAATGATGCATATGGATTTCCATTTATATGGTTGAATGTTTCTATATGTGCCTAGTTGTTGTTGTGCATAGTTAAAGTAGTTGCATTTACATTTTTAATTAGTATGGACTGTTATCCCCTGTTTCTAGGGATAACTAAGGAGATGATGTATCAAGGCCCTCAGGTTGCAGACATGGAGTGCCAAGAGATGGATTGACTAGTAGTGTCCACATACACAAATGAAGACCTACTTCACCACCATACTTATTTGATTTATCATAATGGAATTCACCATGTCAACTTGCTTCCAAAAGACAATGGGTCTTTCTCCATGAGCTACAAGTCAAGTATTGTGGTAAGTGTCACTTTAATACTTAAGGCATTTGAATATGTTGCATTAAAGCTTTTATTGATCATAGAATGTCTTCCTGGAAATTATGCTCTTTGCCTTGTTTCACTTTGTTGGTTGACATTGTGTCCTAGTAAGTGGTCACTCTTGGGGAAAGGTTTTCTATTGGGAGATCTCATTGATGAGCCATCGTACCATTCCTGATCATAATTATCACTTTCCACACTTCATCATTTATGCCCCCTCATATTTTGGGATGTTGGGGTGTACTGACCCAAGAAGGGGTTGTACCTCATTTCATGGGAAGAAGGGGTTGAAGGCCCATAGGGAAATGTAGTTGGAAAAATATAAAATCCAAATCATAACCTTTTAGATGATCACCCAAAGAGGTATTGAGAACAAAGAAATGTTTCTCCTAAAAGAATTTGAAGACTTGCAAAAACAAAATCACATTATATAGATGTCTCACTTGTTGAGGTGTGTATTTACCATGGGCGTTCCATAAGGTATACCCTTCTATTGATGTTTAGAATATCCTTGGATATCCAAATTAATTCCCTATGGAGTGGAGGGAAAGTTGCCCCAAATTCAGTGGTGACCCTACTTTAGCAGTCACCCATGTTGTAAAGTAAATGAGGTATGCTTCAAGTATACATGTATTGCATGAAGATGTGTTATTGAAATTTTTTGTATCATCTCTAGAATCAAGTCAAAGGAAGTGGCTTGCACACTTGTGTGATCTGAAAAGTATCTGGTCTTCTACAAAACTTGTTGAAGAATTTCTCAGGTATTAGGGGCTAGCTACTCAAGATTTACAGGCTATTTTCCAAGAGCTCAAAGATGCCCTTTACAGAGGAGGTTTTCCAGTGGATGGAGAGACAACAGATGAAGAATGTGAAATAGAGGAAGAGTATCACCCATCACTTGCAAAAGAAGTGCTTGAAGAACACATCCATGAAGAAAGTTCTCAAGAATATCTCAATAATGAAGGCCCAGATGAGACATCAATGTCCATTATCATGCTTGATGAAGATGAAGTTGCTCAACCCTGTTTTCCTCTTGCACACAAAGATGAAGAAGTGATTAGTCCAAAATATGCAGATGTTTTCATGGGGGATCCCTTAGACATTGTTGATCAACACCTTGAAGATTTCATACAAGTTGGGAGACGTATATGGGATGTGAGTTGCTTCATTTTTTATAGAATTCTCATTTATGACATTGAGGGTGGTTCTTGTGCAAAAGGGGTTGAGTTGTCATCTTCATAGAACTGGTCTTCATGTGCATGTAATTCATATTCTTGTCATCCCAATGATCCTATGGTCATAAACTTATTCCATCCATTTGAGGATGACTTGTCGCAATATACTCATGATGACTCTCAACCATCCCTTGAGAGTTGTGATGAATATCCTTTTGGTGACTCGGATTTGTTATATGAAGATTTCCAACCACTATCATGTTCATATTTTGATGGACACCAGGTCGCGGCCAGGCCAGAGTAGTCTGGGGCTCATGCTACCAAACATGAGTATTTTCATCTTGGGAAATTTGGCAGGGATTTGCAGATAAAGAAGCAATGTATGATGAGTGTGGGAAAAGAGTTTTTCTCTAGACCCAAGGTTGTACCTTACCTCATTTCCTCTTCTCTGGGAAATCATCAGGCTTTCTTGGGATCTCTTATCTCCTCTCAACATTTAGGGAGCATTGATTTTTTAAGTGAAGATGAAGACGAGCCGTCGTCTATACATGGTATCCATCTTCAAAGATGGATTGATCAAGCTTGTGCTTTCTCTTTTCAGTAGGATTTCCTCCCTCCCACCCATCTCCATGAGTTTCATTTCATGATTGATTATATGTCTATTTATGCTCATGGTTATTATGTGCTTGAATTATCTTTGTTGTATTATATAATTAAGCACAGGGGGAGATACCTTAATGAGATGATCAACTAGTTTCATTGATTTCTCATGATAGTTTAGATGCGTTTCATTTTTCTCTACTTTCATTATTGATTTACATCTTTGTTTTCATTATATTCTATAAAAAAAGTACAAAAAATATTTTCTAGAATTAGTTGTCAATTTTGAAGTTTTGGATTTTGATTACATGAACGAAGGGTGAGTGAGCCACCCTAGATTTAACAGTTTCTTGTTTTAGTGTGTGTAGGCACAAGTATAACCAGGAGATGTTGAGGTTCTCACTCTCTACGGCGAGAACATGTCCCCAAGTAGGAGCTAGATGTTATCCCCTATTTCTAGGGATAACTAAGGAGATGATGTCTCGAGGCCCTCGGGTTGCAGAGATGGATTGACTGGTAGTGTCCACATACACAAATGAAGACTCGTTTCACCACCATACTTCTCTGATTTATAATGATGGCATTCACTACATCAACTTTCTTCGGAAAAAAAGTGGGTCTTTCTCCATGAGGTACAAGTCATGTATTGTGGTGTGTCACTTTAATACGTGAGGCATTTGAATATGTCGCATTAAAGCTTCTCTTCATTATAGAACATTTGCTTGGAAATTATGCTCTTTGCCTTGTTTCACTTTGGCATTTGATATTGTGTCCTAGTAAGTGGTCACCCTAGGGGAAAGGTTTGCTATTGGGAGGTCTCCTTGATGAGTCATCGTACCATTCCCAATCATACTTATCACTTTCCACGCTTCATCCTTTCAGTCCCCTCATATTTTGGGATTTTTGGGTGTACTAACCCAATAAGGGATTGTACCTCATTTCATGGGAAGAAGAGGTTGAAGGCCTAGAGGGAAATGTAGTTGGAAAAAGATAAAATCCAAATCATAACCTTCTAGACGCTCACCCAAAGAGGTCTTGAGAACAATGAAATGTTTCTCCTAAATTAATTTGAAGACCTGCAAAAGCAAACTCACATTATATAGATGTCACACTTGTTGAGGCATGTACACTTATGCGATGTCCCTTTCTTTCCATGCATATGGAACTATGTGTATCTCTAGCTTCAAGTGATGTTGTAGTACTCTTTTATTTCCATGTATTATAGTACCCAATTGTTTTGGACTTTAACCAAGCAATGGAAATAAATGGGCTTGGAAAAAGGTTGTATTGAAAACGAAGGTGCAACACACCCTCTGCAAAGGCACCCGTAAATGAGATAACATGAACCCTTATATGTCATGAACCCCATGCCCAAAAGTTTTACCCCCATCCACTTCATACTCTTTGCATGATTTAGGGAGGGTCCACCTAGGAAATACTCTTTGACTTGAGGAATGATTCACCCAATAGGTCACCATGACAACTTCAACCAATAGGTTACCATGACAACCTTCCCATACCTAAACTCTGGTAAGTTGCACATGGTCTTTGAGCACCCAAGTTGAACTTTGAAAAGGTAGTTTTGATGCACATATTTAGGTGGCTCTTGTATTAAAATGTGATTTTACTGGACATGATACATTTGACTTGAGACCTTGAGGTGAATTCACTTGTCTTTACAGGACCTTGTTTGATGGACATTGTGGAGGAACAAGCCTAGCTCGAGCCTTCATTGGGGAATGAAGCCCACAAGTAGATTAGATGTCATGACCCACACCTTTAGAGAAATTAGATGATGAATGTTGTCTTTGGAGGCAAAATAAGTCACCTTGAGGATGAGACCTAGCCCTTCTTAGCCCAACGTTTGGCCTTGGAAGACTAAAACATCATTTTTAGGGCTTGATGTCACATTTGGGGCTAGGGTTTGTGTTACGAGGGAAAAACTCTATGGCCGTGGTAACCACAGTAGTATGATCGCAGAAATCTACTCAATTCCAACATATCTCTATATAAACCAATGTGCAAGCTGTAGATAAGAAAGAGGCTTCTACCACTGCCCAATGTTTGAAGATGTTCACCATTGAGCACTTTGGGTCAAAGCTTTATACCTGCAACAAGTTCTCAACAAACAAGTAGAGCGAGCATATAGTGATAATATAAAAGGTTAGCACATTAGATAGCATAATCCATCAATAAACATTACAAACATGCCCATGGATACTAATCATATATTTGCATGATACCAATAGGATGGGAAATGAGTATTTCTATTAATAAATGATCAGCAGAAGTGATAACATTACAGACTTCTGTGTCGGCACGGTTCGAAACCAAGAAACCAAGTTCCTTCCAACTGGGTCTCCACCACTTCAATCCTCCACCAAAGGCAAGCTCATAGAAGGGAGACAATGAGGTTCTCTCAACAATAGGGAAATATTTTGGGGGTTGAACACTGTGTTTAGACTTGAGGAACAAAGGGATGTAGACTCAATATGAAGTAATTTCTCCAGAGTAACTTTGCTCTCAAAGTTGAATGCTTTCTCCTCTTTTCCATAGCTCGGAATTGTGCTCTTATAGCCTTCAAAATGCAACTGAAGGGCCGAGTCAGAACGTTTCCAGTAAATGGAAGGCAAAGTATCAAAGATCTCATGTCGTGACATGGAAACTCAACTTCATTTTTTTTATTTTCTGGCACAAATCTCGATGTACGCGAGTTGTAGTGGAGTGACCTACATATACACATGTTGTATAGTAGATAGGGCGTGTATATGTGGAAAACATGTATTTTTATCTATAGATTCATCAAAAAGGGATGACAAGTCTGCATAGGGAAATGGAAAAAAGGCCCTCTGTGCAAGATAGCAATGGTGAGGCAAATCTTGCTATAATAGTTTGATGATGGTGGTGATGACTTGATGGAGAATTGACACACTTTGATTGAGAGAAACCCTTGTACCATGGAGACATGGCTTTTGGAGTCCCAACAACTCCTTCCATGGCTCAACGACTTGCTTTATGTGCCAAAGCATCACCCTTAGGGGGTATGACCTCACCTTTAGGGTTTTATTTATTATGTAAAATCAAAAATTAAATTGAAAAGGGGAGGAGGCCGGTCTCCCTAATTGTGTTTCACCCTAATGGTATGTGGACAAACTAATTCTAAATGCCTCCTATAAAAAATACCTAAGACATTTCATTTTAACATAACTCACTCTCTCTTGAGTGAGAGACTTGGTTGAAATTTTTGCCCCTCTTGGGAAAATCACATATCTCTCTCTTTGATGCTATTTGGATGTTTGGTACTTGTCTTGTGGAGCTAAAGTGGTGCACTATCTCTTGGAAGCTTGTCTTTTGCATTTTGATGGAATGTTCTTGGTAGATAAGGGTTTGTCTTGCTACTTTCTTGGAACTGGTAAGGAATTTATGCATTTTGTTGGTGTTTATTTCTTACTTCATGTTAATTCTTGTCTAAACCCTTGGAGGAGTATAATGGCATACACCCTCCACCAAGATTCATCATAATTGGTATTGGATAAGCCATTGCAAAATATTGCTAGGAGAAGTAAAAGGGCTTTCACCCTCCTAGATTTACCTTGTTAGATTTGCTTGCTCTAGGGAGTAAAAGGGCTTACACCCCTAAAGAAGTAGTAGACCTAACCTTACAAAAGAAGACTCCATTACCCTTTGACAAGGCAGTAATCTAAATTTTCATTGGAGAAATAAAATCATTGCATTGGTATCATGGAATTGAGAGATTTTGTTTTTGTTCAAGTTGGAATATTTTCTTAGTGTCATAAGCTTGCTCGTGCCCTAAGGGCATCCTCTTTTAGCCAAGGAATTTATTGTTGTAATAAATTTAATGCTACAACCATTAGGACTACAGTAAAACCCTCATTCTTTCATCCTCTACTCTCTAATCTACCATGGAAATTTACTTGTGAACCTAGATTATTGTTCTACTAATAATTGGCTATCATTTTGACGGTTTACTTGTGAATTTTTGTGGTTAGATCTCGCTGCCATAGAAATTGTTTTCTACATCCATAAGGTTGCCTTAATACATTGTTGACAACATCTTTTTGCAGCCCTATTTTACCATCAAAATTTAAGTTTAAGTATTGGAATACTATCTACATGTTTTGGGCTTAATTATCCAATAATCATTTGATGACGTTGGTGGTTAGTTGTGCAACTATTGTAATTTACTTGTTTCTGATATAAATATGATATATGTTGTTGTTTTGGGACAAAATTTTTATCTTGTTGATTTCCCTTAGATTTTGAGGCTTACATTGCAATATATCATCTTGTCTTGGTGGGATAACATTGTTTTGCAAGTACACAACCATTGAAAATCATTTACCCTTCCACAAGACTCTTCCTCAAGCCTTCATTCATCTCCAACCTATACCTATAGGGGATCCATTCGTCATTCTACCATTTTCCATCCCAATCCCCCTAGGGTCACCGATATTCCTCCCTTGTGGTGACTTAGCATCACTAAAGCGAGGGAGTATCTATCTAAAGTGATAGTGGGTAATTACTCTTGCAATTGTCTCACTCTTGTGGATTAGGTCAAGATTTTCCCAACCTACAATCTATGCGATAACATGGACAACTGAATGAGTTTGAATGTCATGTTGTGTATTATTTTGTATTTATAAATCGTATCAAAATATTTTATTGGGTTGTTTTAGTAGTGGCATGACCCAGGTTGGGGTTGGGGTGCATTACAAAGTGGTATCAGAGCTTAAGTTCAACACTGGACCTATATGTGTTATGATCNGTGTATTATTTTGTATTTATAAATCGTATCAAAATATTTTATTGGGTTGTTTTAGTAGTGGCATGACCCAGGTTGGGGTTGGGGTGCATTACAAAGTGGTATCAGAGCTTAAGTTCAACACTGGACCTATATGTGTTATGATCCATCGCCTTAAAAATGATAAAAATTCAATAATTACAGTCCACTTCGATGGGGAAGTCTCCTTGTACAATATATCTACTTCAGAATACAATATGTGATGCGATATGATGATCCTAAGACTAGGTCTTCTTGATATATATATATATATATATAGAGAGAGAGAGAGAGAGAGAGAGAGGGTGTGATAAAGGGGTTCGAAGCCTGCATACAAATATAACACA
The DNA here is from genome assembly GCA_010110895.2 of Picea sitchensis. Classification (NCBI taxonomy): domain Eukaryota; kingdom Viridiplantae; phylum Streptophyta; class Pinopsida; order Pinales; family Pinaceae; genus Picea; species Picea sitchensis. Next base: position 4,761 of record SNQJ01S0163782.1, on the reverse strand, counting down.
AGAAATGTAATAATCAATAGGGGCTTAATAAGGGGTTTTAAACATAACATGGGATTTGTATAGGGCTTAACACCCCGCCCCCCACCCCTTTTCAAACAAGTGTTGTCCTCAACACTTGACAACCATGGGTGTGTATGCATGAAGAAATTATCTTCCCATGTCACATCTTCCACTGGTAGGTTCTTCCATTTGACAAGGTACTTTGCAATTGCTCAATTTTGTATCTTCTTAATCCTTATTTAAATGATTGTTTATGGTTCTAGTATGATTTTCCCTTCTCCATTCATCTATGATAAATTAGTTTGCATTGGGATCTTGTCATTGGTTATCTTATTTAAGCAAGAAACATAGAAGACTGGATGTACACTTCCTAGTTGTCGATGAATAGCATGGGCATGATCTTGAGTAGGTGGAAGACCCTTAGGCATCTCCTCAAATACCTTGGAATGATTGTTGATAACTTTTTGGAAATCCACTGGAGCAAATGATATAAATGTTTGAACATCTATTGAGTTCAAATTTGCAATTACACCAAAGTGTCCACTTTTGTGCAATTTTTTCATGTTGTTGGATCTTATCACTTTAGAGGGTTTTCCTTGGATACTTCTTAGCTCAATTTCCTTGCCCTCTAAGGAAAATCTCATGAAAGATCTTGAAAATTAAGGACCATTGTTCCCAATTGATACAGGAGCATCGCCCCACCTTAGAATTTGTTGAAGGGGGACGATATTTCCTCTTGAATATGTAAAACTACATCCAGAAAGAGGGCAATTGATATGTAATTTTATTTTTTTAGCATACAGTTAGTGATCTTAAATATTATTGTGGATCTAAGATGATCCATGTCTTGTATACATTGTTATAATTGTAAGTCTGCGAGTTTTTAGAAAGGCGAGGCCGACGACAATGTAAATTTTGGCAAGAATGGCCAGGGCCTGAAGTGCCCACGCCATGTAATTCGAGCTTGAATAATAATGAATTTGTGTAGTTATATATTCTGGTGTGTTATATTTCATGCGTTAATTGTGTGCGTGTATAATCTCATTGAAACCACGAGTTAATGTATGTCAGGAAGCATACATAGATCACAGTGAAAGATCGGCGTCGATCACTAAATGGATTGACGATGATCCTACGCTAATCGTCATCATCGTAGCTATTAAATCCGTCACATATAGACCAGACCGGTTAAACAATTGATGAATACAAAGGAGACGGGACAATGACATGTGCTCGGTTGTAGAATTAAGATCGTACCAGTGTTAAAATGATAGTACAGAGTTCCAGAATCCAACTAGGATGCCTTTAGCATGAAGATACGAGAAAAAATAAAAGTTGCAACCAGCCCTTGGCCCTTGTCAATTGTCGTATGAGGTGAAATGTGAGGAGGAAAGCATGAAGTTCCTATGAACTTCATGGAATGATCATTGGGAATATAGATCGTCTTTGTAATCCAGGATGCATTAAAGCGATAATTTGGAGATTCCCATTACTGCTATTGACAAGTTCAATAATTTTGTGGGCACATAGCCCACAAGCTCGAGGTATGACAATTAACTCTGTCATCAAGTGGTATCAGAGCATAAAAAGATTATGCATGTAGTGGAAGGAGGTACTAGTATGTTGAGGATTGGTGAGTGCATTGTCTTTGTATATTTTGTGTAGGTAGTAACAAAGGAAGGTGAGAAGATTTGCAACAATCTAGAGCAAGGAGTTCTTATACGGTTCTAGAGGAGAGAACCAGGGAGATGCCAAGAGACTGAGCTCAGATGAGAAAATCTTAGTGAGGTATTGTGTAACAAGGAGAGACTTGTTGCTGCAGAGGCTTTGCTCACAAGTTAAAGTTGTTATGAGAAGACCAGGAAGACATATGACCAGGAGGTCATAAAATCAGAAGCATCGACCCACCTTTCGAGATATCATCAAAACGCGATTTCAGAAAGAGAATCTATTGAAGGGGGACGATATTTCCACTTGATTATGTAAAATTGCATCCGAAAAGAGGGCGATTGACATGTAACTTTATCTTTTTAGTATATAGATAGCGATCTTAGGGATTATTGTGGATCTGAGTGATCCAGATTATTTTTCGGCACGAAATGAGAGCAGAGATATAATAAAGAAATGTATAGAGAATACCATTTTTCTAGGCATCTGCATCTATCTGTCCTTCAAATATGGGAATATCAAAATTAACTTGTACCTTGAAAGGCAAGGTGCCTCCAAAGTGTCTGCTTGATGAAAATGCACCTGTTGTTATCGACAAGAGTTGAAGGATGTGTGCAAAATTCTCCATCATTTCGTCCCTCTGTCGCGTGAGAGCTTGCTCAAGCAACAGATTAATAGAATCTTTTGCTCCGTCGCTTTTCTTTTCTTCTGCCATGGAGGGTTTCTTGGGCGTGTGAGAGCAATTGTCCTCAATAGAGACAAGCTTGAGACACAACTTGTTATACTCAAACCTCATCGGGGACATGCACTGAAAAACAATCAAGAGGAACCTACTTTGATACCCTTGATCCAGATTATTTTCGGCACGAAATGAGAGCGAAGATATAATAAATAAATGTACAGAGATATCCCAGATATCCAATAATATAAAATAAATATGTTAGAGATGCAATAATACACAATTTCTATTAATGAGCGAAATGTACAAAACTGTAGAAATACAGAGTGAAAGACTCGCTAAAATGGTGGCAGCTTATCTCTGAGAAGAGATGTGACGGATACTCGCATTCGCAAGAAGATGATTGTTACAATGAGGATCTCAAGGCCTTTTAAACATAAGGAAAATCTAAAACCCTAACCCCGAAAGATGAAAAGCCAAAAGGTTTGTGGGCCCCGATGGGGGTAGTTGATACGTCAACTTCTCGAGGGTGTAACTTTTGCATACGATCTCCATTTGGGGTGCTTGATACACCGTTGGAAAGGTATAACCGAGAAGAAAGATTTTATACTAGGCCAAGTAAGTTCTTTTGGCAATTGAGTGAGCCCCAAACCCCAAAAAAATGTTGGTTAGGGCCTCAAAACGGACCTAGAATTTTGGAACCCGAAAAACTGCCAAGGTGGAAAATTGTTTTTCAAGCTAGTGGAATAGGTGGGTGACCACCGATATCCACCTGGATCACTGAGATGATCCACATCTTGTATCAATTGTTATAATTGTAACTCTGTGGGATTTTTAGAAAGGCGAGGCCAACGACAATGTAAATTTTGGCGAGAATGGCTAGGGCCTGCAACGCCCGAGCTCAAATAATAATGAATTTGTGTAGTTATGTATTCTGGTGTGTTCTATTTCATACGTTAATTGTGTGCATGTATAATCTCATTGAAACCATGAGTTAATGTATGTGAGGAAGCATACATAGATCATGGTGAAAGATCGACGTCGATCACTAAATGGATCAGTGGTGATCCTATGCTAATCGTCATCGACGTAGCTATTGAATTTGTCACATATAGAATGGACTAGGTAAATAAGTGATGAATGCAAAGGAGACAGGACAATGACCTGTGCTCGGTTGTAGAGTTAGGACCAGACCGAAATTAAAATGATAGTGCAAAGTTCCATAATCCAACTATGATTTCTTTAGCATGAAGATCCGAGAAAAAAAGAAAATTTTCAGCTAGCCATTGGCCCTTATCAATTGTCGTATGAGGTGAAATGTGAGGAGGAAAGCATGAAGTTCCTATGAACTTCATGGAATGATCATTGGGAATATAGATCGTCTTTGTAATCCAAGATGCATTAAAGTGATAATTTGGAGATTCATGTTACTGTTATTGACGAGCTCAGTAATTTCATGGTCACATAACCCACATGATCGAGGTATGACGGTTGAATCTGTCATCACCAATGATTATAACCATTGGAACCCTAATACAACATCAACACAACCCATTTGGATGTGTTATCGTGCAATTTGTACTTGCCCAAAGCCAAAGGCAAGTCAACACTAAATTGGCATAACAAGGAGGTTATCCTATCACTGTCACCTAAACAAGACACCTCTTTCTATTTAGGAGTAGTACCCCAGGGGAGACGACCCCAATGACCTGGGGGTTTGAGAAGGCTAAGGCAAGAGTATCGAGAAAGTACCACCCCTCTCATAGGTCACTCTGATCAAAATTTCCAAAGGTTTTAATGAGATGAAGCAAAGTAATATTTAAGTGTACCTGCCCAAAACAAGACAACAAGAAAAATACTATTTGCAAGTACCATATGATGTTAGTGCTTTATAAAACCATAGATTTTGATAAAAAAGAACAAGCTTATATAAAAGTTTAAGAAACAAAAGTATTTATAACAACAATGTATATTTAGCAATAACTTCACAATTATGCCTCAATAAAGCTTAAAAAATGATCAGAAATGATAACATAAACTTGACAAAATGATAGTAATTGTCAGAAGCAATGATGACAATGTATAATCAACTTTAAAACTTGCTTTTAAGATGAATTTGTTGATGTTATAGATGGTTGTAGCAATATTTTGCAGCAACAACAAATTAGTTAGTAGGTTAGTCTAATCTAAGGTTAGAAATAGTTAGTAAAAGTCTTAAGGTTGATGGTTTAAGAGTTGTTTTAGTCAATCAATCACTTGCAAGGTATGAACTAGTGCCTTTTAGGGGAAATGGAGTCAAAGTTGCAGCGACAATTCTTAGAGGGAAACAACAAATGATAATAGGTGAGCTAAAGGAAAAGGCAAGATGATTGAGGTGTTGGTAACCTACGGCCTCAATACCAACGATCTATTAT
>SNQJ01S0163779.1:0-21290 GCA_010110895.2 Picea sitchensis | reverse complement strand
TTCTATCTAAACCTTGCTCCTAGTTAGATCTATTTCAGATCCACTAAATTAGATCAGTTTCTTCAGTTCTAATTTAGATCTATTAATCCAGATCTATCCTTAATCTAAATTTGCTTCAGATCTAGTAAGCATGTACAAGTACTTTTTTTTGTCTTGATGATAAAATGTTTATTGACTAGGAGATAGATCACTGGTTAAAGTCTGTTCAGATCTGAGTATGGTGTGAACTTGAATTTGGTTAACAGTTTAGGATCTATAGAGATGTTCTAGTTGCTATTCTAGTTGTTTTTCTTTTTAAACAAAAAAAAAAAGGCATATTTATTCTGCATTACTTTTCTAATTCTAACATGGTATCGGAGCTAAGGGTGTGAAGAGAGCTCAAGGATTTAATCTTGAACCTACACAGATCCACTTTGCTAGGGTTGTTTTGCAAAATTCAACCATCTAAACTGACCTAGATCTAAGCATAGCTTCCTTATCAGTTAAAGCTGAAGACAGACTTGTAGGGGCTGCAAACTTTAATGCTTGGAAATACAGAATAATGAACATTCTTGAAGAGAATGATCTAGAGGAGTTTATCTCTAGGGAGATTGAAGAACCTACCACAAACACAGCCAGGGCAGCATATAAAAGGAAATAAACCAAGGGCTAAAGAATCATTTTTTTTTTTTTTTATTCTATCAAGGACAACATGATGCCCATCATTGGTCATCTAGGACTGCCAAAGAATGCTTTGACGCTTTAGCAAATCTCTATGAGAAGAGGCACCCTGCACAAACGAGATTTTGGAAGAGCGATTCACGTACTTTTGAAAATGGAAAAAGGATAATCACGGTTGCCACCAACCTATTTCTCCCAAGATTGCTCAAACCAAAGATGAGAAACATTGCAATGGGAGTTCACAGATGATGATGACCTTGTTCAAACAACATTTGATGGACTTCTTGATGCTTGGGGAGTTTTTCTTACATCCATGAATGGAAGAGAATCCCAACCTAATTTTTGAAAGATTGTGAGTGCTTAGAAGAAGAAGGAAGACTAAACAGCGAGAGAAAACCAGCTTGGTCTCGGGAAATATTGAAAAGAAGCAAAAAAGCGATTGACTCCTAAGGGCACCTTTAGAGAAGCAAGAAACCAGATAAATACCCAGGTCTCAAAAACTCATTTAAATCGCATTGATTGATTCGGAACCTTCCACATTTGTAGAAGCCTTCAAACTTCAAGTGTGGAAAGATGCTATGAATGAAGAATATGATTCTATTTAAAGAATGATGTATGGGTATGGTTCCTGAACCTCATGGCAAATCGGTGGTAACTTGCAAATGGATTTTATAAGATACAAAGCATGCAGTTGATGGAGGTGTTGAGAAATACAAAGTGAGATTTGTGGCTCGTGGTTTCTCTCGGAAGAAGGAATTGACTACGGCCGAGATTTTTTGCTCAGGTTGCCGGGGTATACTTCAATGGGGATTATTATCTCGCTACTTGTGGAGTTTTGGTGAAACTTCACGGATGGGCGTTAAGGCGCCTTTCTTAGCGGTGAGAAGTTGGGCAAAGTATATATTGAGCAACATGAAGGTTTCGTGATACATGATGAAAGATCTCATTTATGAAAACTCAAGAAAGCCATGCAGTTAGAACAAGCTCCGAGCTTGGTATGGTAGAATAGGCAGTTTTCTACAAAGTCTTGGATTCTCCAAAAGCATAACAAATCCAAATCTTTATATAAAGATTTGAATGTTCAAAATCATCCAGTTATCTAGTCTTATACTTGGATGATTTGTTCCTCACTGAGAGGAAAACTTGATAGCTCAAACAAAGAGGGAGATATTAGCAGAGTTTGAAATGAAGGACATCAACATGATGCACTATTTTCTAGTATTGGAGGTGTGGCAGCAAACGGGTGAAATTTTCCTCCACCCGGGGTAAATATCTGATTGAGTATTGCCAGCGGATTTGGCATGATGATTTTCGATCCGCAGACATCAATGATCTCTAACCGAAAATTACAGAATCAGAGTTAGGACAATCTAGAAGACCCCACTTTATATCAGCAAATCATTGGATCCTTGATGTATCATTGCATACACAAGACCGGACATCTATTATCGCGGTAGAGTAACAGCAGGTTCATGTGTGAACCAAAGCATATACATATGGTTGTTGTGAAGCATATTATGAGATATGTTTGGGGAACAATAGCTTATGGTCCTCGAATCTGCTTGCCGATTAGGTGTAGAAATGCTCCATGGTTTCTGATTAGTTGGATGGAAATGATACGGTGGATGGGAAGAGCACTTCGGATATTGCTTCAGTTTGGATTCAACAATGACTTCCTGGTCGGTGAGAGCTTGAGGGCTCCGTAGCCCAAACCTTGCAACAAAATACATTGTTGAAAATAACGCTATAGCGAGAGAAGCGTGTGAAAGCAGGAAGCTACTCTCCGGACTTATTACGATTTGGAACTTGAACCACAGTCATTCAACGCTGACGTGAGAGTTAATATAAAGCTCCGCAGAAATCCAGTCATTTCATGACAGTTAAAAACATTGAGATAGAATAATAACATATAGGACATGGTTGAGGAAGAGCGTTCTCGGCATTGATTATGTTTCGACGTGAAGCGGACATGAGATATTTTACTAAATAGCGACAAAGTTTGTATACTTCATTGACAAATTTGGTGTAGTGAAATGCCTCTCTTCTTTGAGAGTGTTAAGTATGGCAGTTGCAAGAGTATTCTCAGGGATGGCAAAGACCCTAGCAAGATCTAGGGCCCCGGTGCACTCACAGGGTACTTGGTCTAGGACAAAATGTCGGTGCCATGGAAAAAGACCCTTGTGAGGCCCCAGGTATATGGTAGGGTTCTTGGTCAAGGACCAAGCCGTAAAGACCTTGAGAGGGCCCGGTATATATTTTGTTTCTTGGTCTGGGACCAAGCGATTAAAGTCCCTAGATATGTCTAGGGCCCACCGGATATGGTCGAGGTACCCGTACCCTAAGGAAGTGGGTTGATATTTGGTCTTGCACCTTGGTGGATAAGACCGCAGAAATGTTCTAGGGCAACTTGATCCTTGATCAACTACTTTGTTGGTGTATGACCCTCCTTGAAGGTGGGCATGACCACATGAGAGATGTATCCAATATGCCAATGATAAAATTAATAAGGTCACCTTGAAAATGAATGGACAAGTATTGCCGCCAAGCAACCCACCGAAAACCCCTTTACCCTTGTTTGTGTTTGTTTGGGGCTTTGTTTTGTCTTAAGGGTTAATGCAAATAGTAATTAAATATTTTAATTTATAACATGTTTGAATTAATATTTATATTAATTAAAACATGTTATTTTAAATTATTATTTTAGTACTATTACCTCTTATTTTTCTAGCCTAAACTATAAATAGGGCCTACCCTCTACCCTTCATTCTACACTCTTATTATCATTCAAAGTGATTGGATCTCTTCTTTGAAGTTATGACCCTCCTCAGCTATGGTTTAGAGCCTTGTTTTAGCCAGGTCCATGTGTTGGTAGCCCAGGTAACCCTTTCCTGTGATGCCAAATCGTGTTAGAGTTCTGTTGAAGTTTTATCTTTGTTGTAAAAACTTGAAGTACGTAGATCTCCCTCTTAATGAAGATCTACATATGTTGAGCTGTGACCTCTCTAGCATGAATGTGGCCCTTCTCTTTGAGTTGTGCCTCTCCCATTACATTTTTGAACACTCTCTTTGAGCCGCGACCCTCTACAAGCAGTCTGTAACCCCTCTTTTGTGTGAGGGTTTGGGTCCCTAGAAGTTTTAGACTATGTGGGGGCTTGGATCCATGAATATTTTGTGTGTTTGAGGGTTTGGGTCACCGGAAGTTTACGTGATGTGAGGTTTAATCCGCGAGATTTTTGATGTGGTGTTATGTGGCCCCGCTTTCTCCTTGGTGGCAAGAGAGATCCCAACCTATGGTAGATCTATGAAGACATTTTTAGAGCACTATATTGATGATTTGCATCACCTATGTGGCCAATACTCTCCGCTTTAAAAATTTGAAGGTAGAATCTTCGGGTAAGATCTTCTAGTCAAATCTGTAAGTTGTTATTTACTAAAGGTTATCATAGATGAATTATTTGAGAAATTAGATCTATTTCTATCCTAAACCTTGCTACTAGTTAGATCTATTTCAGATCCACTAAATTAGATCAATTTCTTCAGTTCTAATTTAGATCTAATTAATAGATCTATCCTTGAATTAAATTTGCTTAGGATCTAATGGCTTTATGTACAAGTACTTTTTTTTGTCTTGATGATAAAATGTTTATTGACTAGTAGATAGATCACTGGTTAAACTCTGTTCAGATCTGAGTATGGTGTGTACTTGAATTTGGTTAGCAGTTCAGGATCTATAGAGATGTTCTAGTTGCTATTCTAGTTGTTTTTTTTTTTTTTTTTTTTTAAAAGGCATCTCTATTACGCATTACTTTCCCTAATTCTAGCGAGTCTCCGGACCTTGTCTCTAAAAATGAAACCTACCAAAATACCAATCTCTCTCAAATCCATGGAAAATTATGCTAACTCTGTCTCACGAAGGCAAAAACCACCACCACATCGATCTTGTATGTGTCTTTGATGGGAACCAACCATTGTCTTACACACATGCACAATCTGGGTCAACTATCTAAATGCCAGCCAAATATGACATGTTGGCTCTTAACATACGGATCTCAAGTGAGAAAATCGAGGGGTTAACACCATATAATTCAATCTTTTGTGGGACTTTGCATTTATAGGGTTCCCAGGAAGAACGATACTCTGTGCAATTCTCAAGATGACTTCTACTTTGAGATCCAACTGTACTCATATTAATATTATTTGGAATATAGGTCAATCATGCTAAAAATAGTAGTCAACCTAAAAAATAGGAACACTCCAAAAATGTTCGAGATGGTAGGAGACCACTACCAAAATGTGGTATGATAAAAATAGACACTACTAAAATAGGGTAGTATACATGTCAATGATATATACTCAACCAGTTTATTCTTCAGGGATTCCAAATATCATGATGGAATTGACCGCATTAAGGCACGGAACTCCACCGGCTAAAATAGTAAGTCTTTGCGTATGCGTGAAATAGAGCTCAGCCAGTTCAATTTTTGTGAGACACGGATATATTCTAGGAACCATCATCTAACCCCAGATCTCAACCTGCTAAATATAGAAAGTTATTGCATGTCACTTGGAAAAGTGTCATCGGGCTCATAATCATTCAAGGACCAATACTATATGCTCAAATCTTACATGCGAGTCTTCGGACATTGTCTCCTAAAAAGTAGAAACACTTGCCAAAATACCAATCTCTCTAAAATCCATGGAAAGTTATTACTTCCTTTTGTCTTTGAAGCAAAAACCACCACCACATCGATCTTGTATGTGTCTTTGATGGGAACCAACCATTGGCTCACACAAATGCTCAATTTGGGTCAACTGTCTGAATGCCAACCAAATATGACATGCTAGCTCTTAACCCTCTAGATCTCCATTGAGAAAATCCGAGGGGTTAACACCATCCTAATTCAATCTTTTGTGGGACTTTGCATTTATAGGGTTCTTGGAAAGAACTTGATGTATTGTGATTCCCAAGATGACTTATACTTTGAGATCCAATTGTACTCGTATTAATATTCATTGAAATATAGGTGAATCATTTTTGTTCAAAGAGATGTTGGCATTCTAATTGGTGTCATGAAATGGTCCTGGGACACTCCATACAATATATGGTGTAGCACACCCATTTATCATTTATGTTATCCTTGATTTGATTTTCATTCTATTTTTTGTCTTCTTCATCAACCCAAATCCAATTAGTTTATGGCTATTATTTAATTTTTTATTAGGATGTAGCTATTTATATTATTTCAAGTAGAGTGCAAATATTAGAGTATCTTGTGCAATCTTCTTAGCATCTTTTGCATTCTTACTGCAAGTATTAACATTTCTCTTGCCTCATTTCTTAGCAAATGGAGGTTGGGATGCTTTGTCCATGTTTATTTACAGGATTTTAATGAGCAAATTGTAAAAGGATTTAGAAGCAAATCTTTTTTAGTTGAGTTGTCTCTAGTCATTCAGTCTATTTCGATTGAACCAGTGCAGGTGAGATTTACAAGTTGGAATTGTCGTGTGAGAAGTAACTCCTGTCATCTTCCCCATCATGACAAAGCTTTATGTGCCATATCACAACAACTAGGATCTCAATCATTAAGATTCTCCTATTGGAATAAAGGTGGCATCTCATCAACCTTCCAAGACAATTTTGGTTCATTGACAAGGTGGTAACCCCATAATGACTTATCAAAAAGATGGCCATTAAGAATGTCTAACAAAAATGATGTGGCTTGGTTTCCCCACCCACATCATCTACCTGTTGTAGGTTTGTCATATTGTTCTCATTGGATAAGTCCCCGGTGTTCCTTTCAGTTCTTTTGGAATTCCTAGGGGTCAGGACCTCGTGTGCCTGTATCTTGGATAATAATTTTTATGCTCATCTCCAAATTGGCCAAGATGACTACTTTATTTGCTAACCTTTCAGCTAGCTTGTTTTCCTTCCTTGGTCTTTGGTGAAGCGTGGTTTTCTCAAATTGACTGAGTGTACTTGGCTTTAGCTGCTAGGTCCTTAATTATTAGTTTAAAGTCCTTCCAACTCCACAAGTGTTTGACCACCTATTCAACTAGAGGGCCAACTCCATGTACCATGAAGATATGCACTGATGGTGCTACCAAGTTCGAAGACTTGTTGGTTCTACCTGGTAGGTTTGGCCTTATTTCATTTTTTTAATTGGAATTTTTGCTCCCTTGTGTGGGATAATTATGTAATGGGTTTGCATGGATCGTATTTTAGGTTGGTTGCCTAGGAATTTATCATTAGAGAGTCCCTTTCATGGTGTTTTTTTTTCCTGAGTTATTAATTTTGCCTAGCAGTACTAATTTCCCTTGAGTTTTCACTCCCACAATAAATCCTCAAAGTGGTGAAAGGAATTCTAATGAGGTGAAACCCTATGGTAGCTAGTGTCTAGGAATATTGTAAATGACCGTACTAGACATCTCCTAAGAGTCTTTATTAGATTTCGTTGTGTCTAAGGTATTTTAATTTTTAAAATTACCTGGTTAATGGTAATTTTAATTGGTACGACAAAAAATGTAAAACAGAGTCAACAGAGTTTATTGGAGGTATTTGTGCTCAAAGAGAAGCGAAATGAGAACCCTACGCATGGACCAAGTTGACTCCAATTGGACAAGTTTGCTAGGTGTTTGTCCATGAGGAGGTCCAAATTGATCCTAAAACATAATTTAGTACTTGATTTGCATAGTCAAAATGTCAAAGTTTTGTAATATTAGCAAAATGGATAGAGAAAAGATGAGATATGACGCCTAAACCCATAGCTTCAAAGCTATCATAACCCTTTTCTAACCTTTATCCACCCATTCCACCTAGCCATCACATCAAAAAATCATTCCCCCTAGAGAAGTTGTGCCCTCTTCTGGAAAACTTTTAGAAAATAAAAAATAAAGTGTTGTGTAATGTCCCCCACCTATCGATGAAGAGGTTTGGGGAAGACTTAGTGGTCTAGACATCCCCACTAGATCATAGTCTCCTGACATGGGAAACTCAACCAAACTAGTATATTTGGGGTGACTTAGGAAAAGGGAAAAAGACCAAAGGCCAACTCAATGAAGAATTAGAACGGTGGAGATTGAGTTAGGAGTTGAACCTAGGGGTTAAACTAACTCAACGGAGAAAGCGAGAATGGAGGTATAAAAGAAAGGAAGAGCACACTTCATTCACCTTGGATGTCTAATTATTTTGCTTGTTGAGCTCTTGAGCACAAAGTTTTGAGGGTTTGAGATTACAAACCCTAGAGAACAACTTAGGGGTGAAAGATTCCACTCACCTTGTTCCAAGCTTTTTCTTGGGGATGAAATAATCCACCCACAACATTCTACACTCATCATCTATTCAGGAGAGCAGTAGGGTCGTACCAGTTAGGGTTTTCCATTAGGGGCACACCATTGCTTGAGGAGCAGTTCGATCCAGCTATTTGACAAAGCTTTTGGAGATTCTAGCAGTTGGGTTTTGCTTGCAGGACCTTGCTCATCAGGTTGGAGGTTTTCTTGAGGAGTTATCACCGCTGATTATTATCCTACGGGTTAGGACAACTTTGAAGGAAGGAGACCATCTTAGTGATTAAGTGATTCTCATATCTAGGAGGCTATACCTCAAATCCCGATCTTGGCTTTCTCTAGGAGAAAACTGTGGCTGCTCGATCTATCATCCTAGGGAATTTCAGGTGATTTGGAGACATCATTCATCGGGCCGAATTGTTGTCACTTCAAGGTTTGAGGAAATTAAATTTTGATTAAGTTTTGGCCAGTTGGAGGAAAACTTTAGTATTTGGACTTCATACTTTAGGAGGGTGTTTCCCTTGCCCTTATCTGTCTCTTGGTGGAGTTTGATAGCATTTGGAAGTCTTCTTCAAGAGAGCCGAACCCTTAGTCTTCACATTCTTTCAACAGGGCGTGCCAACAACTAGAGGGTTGGGAAAAAGCCTAGCTTTTGTATTGGATCATTCATCTTGCATTCAGCTTTTGGGAGGCTTATCTTGTATTTCAGGGCATTTTGTAGCGACTCATATCTTTATCTTGGAGCCATCGAAAGTTATTCTAGATCTGCTTCTATACTGTATCAGGTTCTTTCTTCTTCTCATAATAAAAGGTTAGATCTGTGTTTTGTGGTTCCATGTCTTGTGTATTGGTGAGATCTTGCATTGTATTGAATATATCTTGATAAAGTATGTAGAATAGCTGAATATAACCCTAAGGCCAAAATATGGTGGCCAACACACCAAACACAAATAGTCAAACAGGTTGATTCAGTGGTTGGCTAGTGTCCCCAAGCGAAAAAAAAGTGGCTTGGGAACATTTGATTAGTATCGAACTCCCCGATCCTCCATCCCTGTGAGGATTAAGCATCACAGTTCAATAGGTATTTATATAGGCCAAAAGGAAGAAGCTTGAGCAAGAGTGAAGCAGTAGAGATGGAGGAGTTAGGAGTGATGGCGTTGAGCCAGGGGCAACTTTCTTAGCACATGAGTTCCATAAATCCATAAACCGGACAGAAAGTAAACTGGTCATCCAATTGCAGGAGAACTATGATGAAAACCGTAGAGGACAAGCCGAAATAACTGAGACCTTGAAAAAAGTAGATGATAAACTAAGGAAGGTGGACGAGAACCAAACCAGGATAGCCGATCTATTACTGTAGATAAATCATAAGGGGAAAGGTCCATAATCTTATGCCAACAAGGAAACCAATGGATCTCATGGAGGAAACATGTACCATCCAGAGCATATTTCCTATCATCAGTCAGAGGGGAGCCATGGAGGGGGAGCACCACATGGACAGATAGGTAGCAGGGCTACTCCTAGACCATACTTGCCCACATTCACAAATGAACATGCACAACATGAACGGTGGATGACTTTGGTGGCTTGAATGTATGATGTACCCGGGGAGTACGTTTGAGTATAACAATTAGAGGCGGGAATGTCCCTAGATCAATCTTGTCAACTCAAATTCAGAAACAAAACTAGGCCGAACCACAGAAGCAACTATAAGTTTGAGCGCAAGGCTGGGAAGATGGATATTCCCTACTTTGATGAATGCGGCTAAGATGACAGCACAAGCGTGGGTGTAGAAGCTAGATACTTACCTGCAATTTAACCTCATGAGAGAGATGGAGGCTATCAATTTTGCCACCATGTACTTGGATGGCAAGGCTCATGATTAATTGGTATCATGGATTGACTACACTATGCCACTATCTGATTGTGGCAAACACATAGTTTACTCAGAGACTCATTTACAGGTTTGACCAAGGGGTTCCTGAGATACATTTTCAGGAGCTCACCTGACTCAGACAGACGAGGAGCACTAGGGGTGTACATTGAAGGGTTTCAGAGGATAGTAGTCATGGTGTAGGATGTGTCATGAGACCGGACTCATGATGCTCTTCAGCGAGGGTTGATGGGACACCAGGAGTTGGGTAAAGGCTTTCAAGACTACCAATTTGTAGGATGCTATCTGGAGGACGAGACTTAGGACGGTACAAAGAGCCGAAATTTGTGCCCTGAGCCACCTCTGCTGCTGGGGAGGAAGAGATCAGGAACTACTCAAATGAACACAGGAGGATGTGACCGAGGGAGTTTAGGGAGAGGTAGGATGGGCCGAGAATGCAGAAGAAGGAGTAAGGAGGAAACAACTGCCGCTCTGAGATGTAGCAGAGCTATGGGACCTCCTAAATCTGGCCCGGATTCACTGCAGAGAACTTGGACCGTGGGAAGTTTACATTGAACATGGGCGTTCTGAAGCTACTGGATATAGAGGCCAGGTACGATAGTGCGGTGAAGAGGCTACCTTGGCATCCATCGGTGGTGCCCCAGTACGGCTGTGAGGAATGAGAGGAGTCTTGCAAAGGGCAATTCTTCCAGTGTTGATTGATGGGGGCCTCTAAACTGGTGGTGACAAATACCCTAGGAGGGCATGCCGGGTTGTTTGAAGGGTTCAGGGTGGAGGTAGCAGGTGGAGGCATTATGCCCTGCGACAGATACATTCAGGGCATGAAGCTTATCCCCACTTTAGGGATAACTAGGATATCACATCTCGAGGCCCACAATTCCTAAACATGGAGTACCGAGAACAAGAACGACTTTAGCATGGCCCTGGAGAACCCACCTTTCTTCTTCTCAGCCAAAATTGTCCTGTCAGCAGCAAAAGCTTCCATCACCACCGGCTTGGTCTTGTGTCGGAGGCGGTTCTTTTCTCCATGGGAGTAATTACTCCTAGGTATCATGGTATGTGTCACTTTGGTGTCAGAGCCTTGAATATATGCATCCCGTTGCTTTTTATTTCCTAACGACTACTTGGATCTTACTTGACTGTGGGGGTTGGGGTGCTGGCCTGTCCATGGGGTTTGAAGTTGGCCGGGGGATCTCGAGAAGCCATTGTCACTCCCTTCATGACATCACTTTTTCCATCTTGTTTCTATACTTCTCCCATTCCACTTGTCCGGGCCTTGGGTTGACCTATTTTTAGAATTGCACCTTACCTCGTGGAAGGTTGAGAGGTGGCAGTGTTGAGACAGTCACAAAATAGCTCTCGAGATGCTTCTGCCAGGGTCAGGAAAAATGAGTAGGTTTTGACAAGAACAAGAGGGACCCTAAAAATAATAAAACAAGACCTAACCAGGAGGGTGGGAGGTCTCATCCTGAGAACCAACCTAATAGACATTCATGATGTGTTTATTACCACGGTGGGTTATCCTTTGGAGCCAAAGCGACACTTTAGGGTTGCGGCCCGAGGAAAGGGGTCTCATCCGCGACTGACTATATTGTGTGGCGGATGTAACATGCTGATTACTGCCTTCCAAGACAATGTCCACGATCATCTCTTGAATAAAAAAGAAAAAGCAATGAATAAAAAAAAAAAAAAAATGAGCTGGGAAAAATTACATCCGGAGCCCAGTCACATTTCATGCTTCCCCAAGACTTGGGGTAATTCTTAGCCTTCATTGCACCCTGCTGGACATGTGACACATCTTGCAGCTTGGATGGAGTCTCTTAAAGACTTTCCTTTTAGATTGGACAATAGCCCAATGGGGCGTATTTTCTCCGAACTTTAATATTGTGGAAACGTGGCGATCTTTGAGTTGTTGGTATTGATGTATTAGGGTTTTTATACATGTGTTTAATAATATTGATGGTGATTATGATTGACATTGCTATGATCCCTATGAAACCCATGGAGGCGTAGCTTTGATGTGGGATATGCAGAAGCTGACAGGTACAGAGAAATTTTGATTGGGTTGCATGGGGTGTCAGTTTGGACCTCCTTCAGAATTTGAGAAGAGCCAACCCAGTGGATGTTGAGACCCCATCCCGGAGGTAGAAACCGAGACAGTCGGATGAGGGGCTGGGAGAATGAAAGAAGAGACGGATTCCATGGGGCGCTGGGCGGAAGCATTTCGGGGGATGACCCTTTCTCAATGGAGCGTTGGCCTTGGGAGGCTGGGACATCTGCCCAGGTGAGCCATGGCGTCATCAGGCCATTGGACATCTTGAATGGTGGCTGATGTGGCACATGTGGCTGATGGGAGGAGCAAGGGGCTAACATTTGCTCCCAGGATACTACCTTTGCTGGGGCTAGATGCTGGAGGGGCTGTGTCTCTCTTGTGGTGGGTTTTTAGTTTATGACATTTTAATCTAAAATAGTATGATTTTAGTATTTTGGACTTATTGACCTTACTAGGCCTGAAATGTAAAAATTGATTCCTTGGTATGAGGTATAAATGAAGGATTTTTCACTTGTTTTATTCCCACATAAATAAAGGAGTGCAGTACCTTATCTTGGGTTATTGGTTGATTAGTGATGCACACTTGTTGAAGGAGGGATTTTATAGAACACAGAGGAAGGTGTTGCGGCCAGGACTGCATTGATATTTCTTGGTGATATGTAAGTAGAACATGCAAAACTTCTTGAATGAATGGTTGTAGTTTCATTTTCTTGCATATGTTTATGAATTTTGCTGAACAAAACCCTAGGTGACAAGCACACAAATGGAATTAGCATTATACATGAGAAATTTTCAACCATCGAGAGAGAGAGACTGGTCGTTGCTACACTCTCTTTTCTCTTTTCATTTATTGCTAGCCATTGCTATCCTGGCTGAGAAGAGAGGCCATGTAAAGCCTAAGGTCCACACTACCGCTGGAGCCCGTTACTTTCTGGGGACAGGAAAGGCATTGTATAACCTCTTCATCGTCGAGCCTCACAAGTGCTGGGACTTTGTCTTCTTCCACATTACTTGGTGTGTTGGGAACCACAGGAGGAGGAGGAATCTTGAGGCCTAGGGTTTACTACCACCAAGTGACCCTCTCTCATGGGAGGTTTTGGCTTTTGGGGCTGACAACACCCTCAGCTGCTTCCCTCTATTCCTTAATCGTTGCCTCGCCCCAGCTCTTGTACCTCCTTTGACTCCATTAACCTAAATATAATCTAAAAGCCTCTTGTTGAAGTTAATTTGATCAAAACTACTCTCAATACATTGAATGAAACCCCTAACTACACACTAACCCCACAGCTTACAAACTAGCCCTATTTGACTAAGTGTTGTTGTCATCTTCAGCTATAAATCATTAGTGCAACTAGGCGTTTCTTTATGAGCAATTGAATGGCGGTGAGGCATTAATTATTGGTATTGGAATTATTTACATTAGATGCCAGACAGGCAGCATTTATTTAAGAAGTGATATTATTTCATTGTTATTTTATAAGCATTGACGGTGTAAAGTATTTTATTTATCAAGTGCCCATAATGAACTGAATGATTCTTGAATTTATATGAAGTACTAACCAATGAGCCGGCTTGCATATATATCAGTTTATTGGTTCTTTGTCTTAGGCAAGTGTATCTCTTTGGGGTTTTACTTTATTATTGGCCTTCGGCCCGGACTATCTACTCGGTGGTGACTTGTGGAAATAATTGCTTTATCTTGTAATCCTTTGCCTTCACAAAACTAGCCCGAGAGAATTAAGGGCGTCCCCACAGACGCCTACCATATAGAAAGAACCATCCCGGTTGGTGGTATTGGGCAGGATTAGTTCTATTCACCCTTAGGTTTGGCCTTCAAACTTCAAGCCTTTATCCTTACTACAAACTATCGCGATAACAAAGCTTACTTTTAGGGAGGCTTTGATTTGAGTGCAGGGATGTTATGTGATGGATCTTGGGACACAAAACAAATAAATCCCTTGAGTCTGATGGCTTCAGTCACGTTGGGACCTATCACCACCAACTACAAGAACATGGAGATGTCTTTCACGAAGGAGAGTGGAAGAAAGGTAATCCTCAGAGGCATGACAGGTAACTTCGATAAAATGAATTCTGACCAAGAGGATGGAGGCCATTTCAGGAGAGAAGATAGTGAATCTGTTGAGTGCAAAATTCGACGCGATGTGGACGACAATGAAAAGGTTCATACGATTAGGAGATCATTGACAAACCTGATAAAGTGTTTGGACCTATTCGAGTTACCGCGAGGAAAAGGGGTTTTGAGCATATCATTGAGTTGGAGGAAGGGGAAAAACCAATCATCACCATGCCTAGGACATCAGAAGAAATTACAGCAGCGAGATAAGAAGGCAATCAAAGAACTCTCTTGGATATGGGGCTTTTATCGGGCCGAGGTTGCCAGCCCTTTGCTTATTCGGTAGTGTTGGTCAAGAAGAAGGATGGAACCATGCGCATGTGCATTGACTTCTTGGGCATTAAACAAAACAAGTAGGCGAATATCCCATACCAAGTTGATGAGTTGTTGGATGGTGCATGAAACATCTATTTCACCAAAATTGACCTACGTTATGGGTACCATCAAATCAAAATGAGGGAAGGAGACATTCCAAAGCGCTTTTCGGGGTGTAGGTATGGCCGCTATGAGTTTTAGTGATGCCATTTGGTTTAACCAATGCCCGACGCGTTCCAATCTTGTATGAACCATGTCTTCAACAAGCAGTTGAGAAAGCATCAGTAAGTATTCTTTGATGACTTGCTCATTTATATGAGGCGATGGGAGGAACACCTTGACATGTGGACCCGATTTTGTCTATCATGGAGGCACAATCATTCTATGCCAAGGAGTCAATGTGTGAGTTTGGAATGACAGGAGTTCTTTACTTGGGACACATCATGGGAGTTAAAGGAGATGCGGGTACATCAAGAAGATTAGAGCCATATTGGCAACTTCGCAAAACCCTTACGAGTTGAAGTTTCTAGGCATTGCACTTACCGGAAGTTTGTCAAAGGATTCTCTGACTTTGTGCTGCTATTGATTTGACCAAGAAAGGAGTTTTCAAATGGAGTGAGGAGGGCCAATTTACATTCGACAAGATGAAAAAGTGATGAGCACATGCCGATCTTAGCCCTACCATATTTGACCAACCTTCAATTTTGGAATGCAATGCCTAGGAAGGTATGGGAATTATTGATGCAAAAATAGGCACCCTCTTACTTACAAAGAGCGAAAACTGGGGGACACGAGTTAGTTTACCATATCACGACAAAGAGATGTACTTAGTCATCATGCCTGCGCTACACGACCAAATTGAGGACAATACACAGTAAGGTGCATGGCGTTTGTGGTGGGATCCATACTTGATCTCAAATACTTCTTAGGCGAAGGACCCGATGAAAGCGGCGAAATGGGTAAGCGAGAATACGGGCCTAAAAGGTAAGAACAACGTGGTGGCAGATGAATTTTCTAGAAGACCATCCATTTATGCCATGAAAGACGGTGTCAAATGATTGGAAGGACCACTTGGTGATGGAATGCCTAGGAAAATCGGTTAAACTTGTTGATAAATGGGCAAATCTGGGATGATAACTTCAGGGCCATTGATGGCATCATCTATTATAAGGGACAAATCTTCTTGTTAGCCTTCAAGGTTAAGGTGTTGCAAGCATGTCATGACTCACCGATGGCGGGACACCAAGGGATTGGCAAGACATACCTGGCGGTGAGGAGAGGTTCTCATGGAAGGGACAAAAGAGGATGTGATGAATCACATCAGGGAGTGTACTACTTTACCCGGAGAATAAGGATGAGCACACTCTCACCAGCCGGGGACTACTTTGCAACCCTACCCATCGAGGAGCACAAATGGAGAAAGCATATCCATGGATTTTCATCTGAAGGTTTGCCAAAGAAGCGGGGAAGGATTGTATTTTTGTGGTGATGGACAGGTTAGCGAAGTTAAAGCACTTTTCTCCATTACTCTGGAGACTTGGTCGTACAATTGAGGGTGAATTATTCTTGGGGAGATCTTTAGACTTCTGATTTACCAGCCATTGTTAGTAGCCGGGGATGGCGATTTATGGGTACGTGCAGTAGGATTTATTGAGGGCTAGTTGAGGTAGCCTTGACTCCTAGTACTAGCTATCATCCCTCGGGGCCAGTTGAAATTAGACCAAAATAGTCAACAAATGGGTGGAAGCTATCTCGGGAATTATGTGGTACGGGCAGCAAAGGGTGTGGAGTCGGATGGCTACATTTGGAGAATACTACTACAATACCACCATCACATGTCCGCCAGGTATGACCCATTAGGCGTTGTATAGTTATGACCCACTTTCTTTCGTAGAGATTCCTTTTAGTGACAGCGGGGCCCCGATGGTACAGGATTGAGTACAACAAAGCCAAGACATCCATAGAGAGTTGAAGGATCATCTGAGAACCGCGGAACCGTGAGAGGTCGAAGACAAACATAGGGTTAACCTGCTTTTGAGGTTGGTGACTTAGTTTACCAAAGGCTCCAACCATATAAATGAGAACTTCTATAAAAGAAGTCGGAAGAATCTCCAAGCTCATGTTTCTTTGGGCCCCTACAAGATCGTGAGGAGAGTAGGGGCCGTGGCTTATGGTGGAGTTCCCGCGAGGTAGCGGGGATACATAGCGTCTTCCATGTCACACTCAAGGGCCATCGGCCAACACATCCCACCCCTTAGTCTGCCACTCTAGATGAAGAGGGCAATTGGTTGATTCGGAGGAGGAGATCCACGGAGGTTTGGGAGAAGAGGCTCATGAAGAGAAGCATCAAAGTGTACCTGATCAAATGGAAGGATTTGTCCATGGAGGATTACCCGCGTGGGAGAGCGAGCAGGTGATGCAGAAACGAGGGTTTGAATTTCTTGGAACAAGCAATTTCACAGCAGGGGAAATTGTAATGTCTCCACCTCTTGATAGAATTAAGGAAGACTCCAGTCCTGAACATCCCACTAGACCATAGTCTCACACTGAGGGGAAAAGTCAAGCAAACTAATGTTATATTTTGAAGTTGACTTAGGAGAAAAGGAAAAAGTAACTCAATGAAGAATTAGAGCGTTGGAGCTTGAGTTGGGAGTTGAAGCTAGGGGTTAAACTAACTCAACAAAAATGAGATGGAGGTATAAAAAGAAATGCTAGGGCGCACCTCTCATTCACCTTGGATATTTGGTTCCTTAGGGCCTAAAAGGGATTGATTGAGCTTAGTGGAACTAAATATTTAGTGGATTGGACTTAGTCCACGTTTGCAAGTGTGTATTAGGTGACAACAACTAGCATTGGGTTTCAGTCGGAAAGGTCTTTGATGTTGATTTTCAATGACAAAGCTAGTTTAGCATGAAGTTCGGTGTTTGTTCTTAACCATAGAAGA
Organism: Picea sitchensis; assembly: GCA_010110895.2. NCBI lineage: Eukaryota > Viridiplantae > Streptophyta > Pinopsida > Pinales > Pinaceae > Picea > Picea sitchensis. The sequence continues at coordinate 4,006 of SNQJ01S0163779.1, read as the reverse complement.
AATAATGTTAAAACAATCCAAGATCTGAAGAAACACCATGCACAGAACACAAGAAGTATCTTGAAACCCTTCTCAACAAAACAAGAAACCCAACCAAATCCTTTGTTATATTCTTCAAGAGAAAGACCTAGCACACGAGGGTGCTCAAACCCTATAAGACTAACGCCCAAGAGGTGCACCTTTTCCCAAGTAGATGTACTTGCTGAAATTTCAAACTCACATGAAAGATGTATTTTCTATTGGGGATTTTGCCTTTACTTATACTAACCTAAACTTGTCAACATAAGTGTCTATTGGATCAGCCGGGCGACCCTCTCTAAATTACCAGTAGTAGTATTATTATTATTTATTATACTATAATTAATATTAACGAAGTTAATTATCTTTACATTTATTATTAATCACAATAAGGTGGGGCAGGCACGTACCATTTACATTACAATTAAGGTTACAGTGATTAGAGCTCTTAGAAAATATAGAAAGGGATCTGATGCACCCACTAGTGTTCATCCACTAGGGCAAATCCATAGGGATGTCCATATCTGAGGCTCACTGCATTACAGAGAAGAACCAAATCTTCACACATTCACCTATGCTGGTCCACAGGCACGTCCACTCTCTGGTCTTCTTTCCAGCGCTTCTGCGAATCATTTGGAGTTTCTCATCAACTCTTTGCTCCTTGGGAGGCTAATACATCATCTTCATTTTGTTCACATGACGATGCACACAACAATTTGGGATTTCACACGCGTTCTGCTTGTGCTTAGCCAGGCGATCTAACTCAACAGTCCTTCTTTCCATTGGATGATGATCATCACGGAGTTCTTCTCAACTCGAATGGAGGAGGTCATCTCGTTTAAACTCGTCTGGTAGGAACCATTGCCCTTCATAGGAGCTTTCTCTGGGTTTGTAAGTTAGAGAAAAGACTCCTATAAGCTACAATGATCCACATCCACCGGAGTTTATGGCTGGAGAATGTCTCACATACTTTCAATCATCCAACCTCCCTCTCATTGGGAGGCGTGCTTTATCATGCAAAGTCTCATACGAATGTACTCTGAATTTTTTCTTGTTTGGAGTCATCAATACTCCTCTCAACTAGGAAGGAATTCTTCACCAAGGATTAGTTTGGTGAAGATATGCCAATCATCATGTCTTGAAGATGCGCATGTGTATGATTTTCGTCTACATCATATCTCTAATAAAAGAATATTTCATCTAAAATTAGATGTTTGGATTCATCGGTATTAGGTTCCTCAAGGGCTACCGGCTCTTGGTTATCATCATGGGATCCATCTCATGGTCAAACAAATCCCCATCCAAAAGCTTGTGAAGCCACATTGCTTCACACACTCGATGATATATACTCTGCTTTTGTGGTCTTTCAAGGTCACAGATATTTCGTTTCCTACTACATCATGAATCCATTGTAAAATTCATGGTAGAACATCAATGGATGTGTGCTCTTAAGACCTTGTGCTACTGCTCAATGAAGATGGCATGATACTGAGACTCAAAGTTCACTCTGAGGCATATCTACAGACCATATCAACTGTGCTTCATATATATCTTAATACATGTTTTGTTGTTGTCTAGAGTAAGGTCTATCTAGGTTGACTCATGAAATGACTAACATACAACACGTAGCATGAATCAAATGGCCACTGTACTTTCTGCTCAATCTGAATCGGCATATTCTGCAGACTCAAGTTCACTCTGGAGGCATATCTCAGGCCATATCCAACTGTGCCTTGTATATATATCTTAATACATGTTTTGTTGTTGTCTAGTGAGTCTGTCTAGGTTGACTCATGAAATGACTAAGCACATACACTGCATGGCATGAATCAAGTCTGGTGTTAACCAGATACATCAATGATCCAATCAGTTGTGGATCAGTCTCGTCTGAATCATCATCAATCTTCTTCTTTAAATCCATCACGGTGGATTTTGCATTCTGTCATACTGAACTTCTTTAATATTCCCAATGTATATTTTTCTTGACTCAGGAAAAATCTCATCGGTCCTCTGTCATGCTTCTTGTCCAAGAAGTAGTGCATCATACTCATATCCTTCATTTTGAAATCAGAAGTCAAAGCTAACTTGTATCCAACAAGGCTTTCTGAATAAGTCATCAAAATCAGGTTCTCATCACCAATATTGTAATAATATAGGTTTGAGTCAGCAATACTCTTGCTGACACCCAAACTCAGCAAGAATCCATCCATCTGATATAGTTTCTAACTCATGGATGGTAGTACGTATGGAGGTGTATTAGGTTTACTAGATCAAGTTTCTCATCATAGACAACTCCCTCTGTTTGTGAGAAACCTCTGACTATAGATCTCGTTTTGTATTTCTCGACACTTCCATCAACTGCATGGATGATAGATCCACTTGGAAGTTACCACAGACTTCCCTTCTGGTCCCTGAATAATATCTTATACATCATTCTTTAAGATATACTAGTATTCTTATGTTATGGCATCTTGCCATACATGTTCTCCTGTTGCTTCTCTAATACAAGGAGACTCAACGTCAATGAAGTGGCTCATGACTGAAGGATAGCTCGAAAATCTCTTTTTCTTTCTCGGGATGTGCCTTGAGAGGCTTGTATGTTTCTCTGCCTCTTGTAGAGTGAGTCTAGGTAGGCCTTTTATGCCCTACTACAATATCTCTAAACATATCAACTGAAGCAACTGTATCAACTAAAATAATGTTTGTCTCCCTCTGAACTACTGAAGGGGGAGAAAGTATCGTCTTACTGTCAATCTCTATCTGGGATTCTCTGGATCTTTGAAAGGCTATCTCTTCTTCAAGGGCAACGTCTCTACTTGTCTCAATCTGTCTCTAACCAGGGATGTCGATCTGGAATGTCTTTGAAGATTCACTGTATCATTTCTTTCTAAAGGATCTAGCTTGGACTTCTTCTCTTTTTGGGTACATGAAAATACACTAGGCACCCAAATAATTTGAAGTGTTCAATCTCAGGCTTCATTCCGGTGAAGACTTCTTTGGGAGTTATGTTTTTCAAAGTCTGGTGAAGACTCTTGTTCTGAACATATATTGTGTCATGCATGCTTCTGCCCATAGAATCCTAGAAAGATTCTGATTATGCATTATTGCATTGGTTGTCTCAATGATGGTTCTATTCTTCCTCTTTCTCAAATACTTTTGACTCCCTCTGAAGGATAAGCATCTTCCTTTGTTCTTACCCTGTCTGGAACAAGAAAACAAGAGGAACCAAAACAAGAATATCTCCTAAAGGAGAATAATGAGTACATCTCTAGAATCAAAACAACTTAAGAATTGTTGTCACAGCTCCAACACCTACTTGTAATGTAGCAAGATTTAGAAATATAGTTTATAGGAATGAAAATTTCAACAATCAAACCTGGAGTCTTCACTTCCAGTGTGTTGTTCCTCTGAATGCACTAAGATTCCTCTAGATCCATGACTTCAGCAAAGGTTCCTTCCTCCTGCAATTACCCTTATGACAATGATACAAATAATATATATACAAATGCATACCTGAGGGTGCTGATATGATTTCTCCAATGGCACCTGGTTGATCTTTGTCCTCTAACATCTTCATGAAGAAGGTAGTCACAGTGTCACCCTTTTGTATTACCCACAATAAGCCTTCCTCCGAAGTCTTGTCTTCCAGGAACTTGAAGTTGCTTGATCCATCAAGCTTATCTTCTGTAATGTTCCTGACTTGGCTAGTCTAGGAAACGTTGCTAATGTGTGTGTAGGATTAATTGTTTACAACATATAAATGGTCATACAAATAATAAATGCGACAAAGGACTACAAAGTTTATATTATGATATCTCTGCGGAGTACAAAAGGCCGAATGCGGTTGAATAAAATGAATCACTCGGCTAGATCAAAAGACAAAAGGATCTTAGCCGGAATACAATAAGCAAACTAAATGATAATACCCGAAATAGGTGAGCAGTGCGGGATCAATGGATGCGCTGGAACTATGGCAGCTCGTACAGTA
>SNQJ01S0163778.1:0-21290 GCA_010110895.2 Picea sitchensis | reverse complement strand
ATATCTAGATTCGGTTGTCCCAGCAAAATCGTCACAAAAAATGCCACCTCTTTTAGGTCTGACCCTTTGGTCAAGTTCTGTGAACATTTTGAGATTTCGTTGATCCACTCTACTCCCTATTATCCTCAAGGAAATGGACTGGCGGAGTCTTCCAATAAAAGTCTGATCAAGCTCATTAAAAAAATATTGGAAGACAATAAAAGGGCCTGGGATTCAAAGCTCAAATTTTCTCTATGGGCCGACTGGGTGACAACAAATAAGTCCCTGGGCATCTCACCTTTCCAACTTGTTTATGGAACAGAGTTTGTTTTCCCTACTCAGCTTGCTTTATCTATGGCAAAATTTCTCCAGGACCTTGAAGGAGAGCCTGACCATATGATTAGAAGGATTCATCAGATGGTGGAAGTATAGTAGATCAGAGAACAAGCCATGAACAGGGCCTACCATCATCAGCAGAAGATCAAGAAACCTTTGACAGGAAGAGAAAAAAGAAAGTTTTCGAGCTAGGTGATATGGTGCTCAAATGGGATGCACCCAGGCAGGATAGGGGAAAGCACAGTAAGTTTGATGCCCTTTGGTTTGGGCCTCTCAAGATCTCAAAGGTGTTTTCAAACAACACTTACAGGTTGCAATATTTGGAAGGCGAAGAAGTTTTTGATGGCCCAGTAAATGGGCATTTCTTAAAAAAATGTTTTTTGTAAGCCGCAGGCGGATTTCTTTTCTTTTGTAAATATTGTTTTATGTTTTCTGTTTTTGGCTTAATAAATGACTCCATAGCCCAAAAACAAGGCACTGGATCTGCAAAAAGAGTCCTTAGAGCATCGTAGGGATGACTCTATCCCCTATGGAGCCTAATGTTAGCGACATTTCTTGTCCTAGGCACAAGAGTATTCGGGTCTGCAAGTTGCACGAGAAGCGCCCGAGAGAAGCATGGAAAAATCTCGTTTAAGGCTTCCAAGCACGTAAGAGGGTGAAGTTATGTTGTCGAAGGTCCAGATTCATCCACTAGGGCAGATCCGCGGTCATCGGGATATCGGGGCTACCAAGTTAAACGATATATAGCATCAGAGAAAACACCTATTTTTCAAGGCTAAATCCGGGTCGTCCAATCCAGCAACACATGCTGCGAGATCTAGTCGGCATATCGGCACTTGGGAGTTCGAAGGGTGAAATTCCCTCGTCCTCTCGCATGTCGAAACCCTGAACCCCAGAGTGCCAAAAGTGCCCAAAGTTGGGCCCGCTGTATCGTGAAGCAGCCTCAGTCGTTCATCCACAGGAGACACCTGGCGCGCGATTAGGCTCCTCGCCTTTTCGCCCATCGCGGTTTCAAAATGCAAGGAACAGCCCGTCATATTCCCGATGCGCTAAGTGACAAGAAATTCCAGGGCCTGGGGCCCACAGCAGCATCAGGTGAATTTAGGACCGTCAGATTTGAGAGAGATGTGTGGCACCCAATTGAGTCGTCTTAGTGTTTTGCCCGTCGCAGCTATGATAAGCAAGGTCCAACATCGTCGTATTCCCGATGCGCGAGGTGCTGGGAGTGTTTAGGACTGGGACCGACAGCATCACCGAAGTGCGTTCAGGACCTTCATATCTAGAGGGGTGCATGGTGCCAGATTAAGTCGCCTCGGCGTTTCGCTCATCGCAATTTCAAGAAGCCAGGATTAGCTCCTTCCCATCCGTGAATGCCGAGGGCACCTTGGGGATAAGCACGTGGTCACAGCCTGTGGTCACTTGGGATAGAAAAGAGCTACTCAGGAAGGGCTGAAGTCGTCATGCATGTTCACAGAAGGAATTACCATGATCTCTAAGTGCCATTTGATCCGACCTCGATCCTGGTTTTTGCCTGGAGTAAATGAGGATGAGAAGGGGTGGTTGAAACCTCTCCTCAGTCATTAAGTGTAAAGTATGGATAATCTAGCAAGCGGTCTTCTTGGGAGGATCCCGTGTACCCACTTTTCTGAATAAGCCATGCCGAGTCCTTGACCCGCCGGAGGAGGTATGCACACGCTAGCTCGACACTTAATGGCTCAGCGACTCCCCCTGCAGGAGCCATGCGCAGTTAAGGTAGCGTCTGACAAAGAATACCTGTCCGATTTTGGTTGAAAAGACACCAAGCCTTGAGCGACTAGGCATGCCTCTGTTAGGTGATTTTATTTGAGTATATGAACTCAGTCTTTGTATTTTGTAAGGCATCGATGGTTGAGAAAGGATCCCAGTGGTAAACTTTAATGAAGCACTGTTTTTCTGGTTATGTCTGGACTCTTGAGACTTCTTGTCTGATGAATGTTAGTTTTTCTTTCACGTCTTTGTCTACACTGTTTTAGAATGGCTTAGAATTGGAGAATCCAGTCGAGTTGTAACTGTTATAGGATGATGTAGAGTTTGATCACTGTAACAGTTGCATTGTTTCTAATCGGTCCCAGTGATTTTCTTAGCACTGAACGACTTGGAATTGGAGAATCCAGTCAAGTTCCCCCTTTCAGTTTCTCGAAACTTTGAACCAGAGGATCTCGCATTCAGAGTTTTTCTTCTACAAATTACTGAAAGGCCTGTTGCCTGAGGTAGTTTGTCCACTCTTCTCACCAAGTCTTCAACCTGCTCATTTTCAAATCAACCCACTGACTGAAGTTAGATCAAGACCTCCTTTGTTCCTCGCATTGTCGGACCCAGTCCCTGAGTTTGAGTGATATCTTCCCGATTCTCTATCCATTTGATCACCCATTAAAACTACCGTGACATAAAACTAATGGGCGTCAGGCTCTGCTCTTGCTACAATCCAGGAGTGACTTCCGTCGCCAACAGATACATTCAAGGTACAAAAGACTTTGGTCTTCTCTAAAAAAGGAACAAAAAATTTACACCTGCTGGATATTCAGATGTTGATTTTGCAAGTGACATTGAAGATAGAACATCCACTTCAGGTTATTTAATGAATATGGGTTCAACAATAGTATCTTGGAATTGTAAAAATCAGATAACAATTGCAAATTCTTCAGTAGAGGAAGAATACGTATAATCTTGGGAAGCATCATGTGATATTGTATGGCTACATAGAATTTTACAAGATCTTCGTGAAAATAAGAAATCACCAAATACTTTATTGATCGATAGTCAGGCAGTAATAAAGATGGACAAGAATCCATTATTTCATTCAAATACTAAACATGTCAACACCAAGTACCACTTCATCAGATCACTCATCATCAAAGACATCATCAAGCCTCAGTTCTGTCCATCTGAAGATCATACTTCAGATATTTTTACCAAACCTCTTGGTAGAATAAAGTTCACTAAGTTCAGACATGAACTTGGTATTTGTAAAAATGAACTTTCGGATTAAAGGGGGGATTGTTAGCCTCATAATCCTAAAGTTCTATAGTCTAAGTATTTTCTGATATAAATGTTTTTAGATATTAATTTATTCTAGTTTGTTAGGATAAGGACACCTAACTTCTATGTAAAGGACACTTATCATACTCATGTGATTATGTGATTGGTTGTTCTCCTAGTTTTTAGTTTAGAGTTGAGCTATATAAACTAGCTCCTTCTTAAAGTGATGTTAAGGAGTAGATTATGAGTTCTCACTTCAGATTGTAATCACTTTTTCCTTATTAATAAAATTACGTGTCTGAGGACACTTTGTCAACATGAAATTGACATATGCTCTATGGGCGAGCAAAATGAATCCAAAAGACAGTACCGAGATGTCTCTGTATATGTTGGTTTATGGGAAAGAAGCAAAAATGCAAATCATCCTCGAGTTAAATGCATTTACTTGTGTAGCTAATATAGAGGATGCATAAGATAACACACCTATGCAAAAGAGAATGAATAAATTAATAAAATTGGAGGAAGAACAAAGTGAATCTTTGAATAGAACTTCTAAGAGACAACAAAGTATCAAAAAACATTTTTATCAGAGAACAACCATAAATAATTTTCAAAAGGGTGAACTTGTGTTTCTCTGGAACAAAGATAAGGAGAAACCATCGATGCACACAAAATTTGAAGCACTCTAGATTGGACCATATATCATTGAAAATGTTTTGGGTTTTAATGCATATATGCTCAAAGATATGAAGGGGAAAATATTAATACTACTTGTTAATGGGAAACATTTGAAAAGTTTCTTCGTTTGAAATTTTCTCATATCCTCATACATAGTTTTCAATTTGTTTTTGTACATCCATAGCCCAAAGGATAAAAACATCTAATCATGAAGATTCTAGATTCTTGACAACCCACAGAGGGTTATTGTCCCATAGTTGGAGCTAGTTGTTGAGACATTTTCATGCTTCCCTTTTTTTCCCTTCCACATTCAATTTTCCCCACCTTTTTAATCATTTTATTTTCCCCATTCTATACCTCCCCTTCTTCCCATTTCCTTTGTCCCTTATTTTTTTCCCTTTTTGGGTTACTATACTTAGCCATATTTCAGTTTGTGAGTTTTCTCATTTTAATTTCCATTCACCTACTCATACACAAGTCTGTTTCAACACTTAGATTTTATTTCCTCAATTTCATGGGTTTGTAGGATCAAACATTTTCTCTCCTTTTTTCGTGACCCTCACTTTGCACTTCAACTTCTGTGATCTACACTTTGACCATAACTTAACCTTTAGCCTCATCATGGGTGTCGATCTCCAAATTATTCCATTTTTCATGCATGCGAGACCAACCAATCATTCCTCCCACTTAGTATATTTTTGGGTCATCTCTACAACCGCAGGTTCGCAGGTTCACAAAAATATTATATTGGAATTCTTTCACACCTATGCTCGCCATTTTATTTATTTTCCCAATACTCATTTGTTACACATTATTTTGGTCACCCAAGTGATCAACTGACGATATGTGCATGACTCACTTCCATTTTCCCTAAAAACACTAAAAGAGGCTTTCTCCATGAGAAAAGTGGGTTATCTTTTCTTCCTTAAAAACTATGTCAAAGGATATTGTCACACCTTGCTCTATGCTTGGGGTGTGATGATGCTTGTTAGTCACAAGCTGCATCAAACCAGATTGCGTCGTCATTGTAGGATTCCTATGCATACGGTGCGACAATGCTTAAACAAGAGGAAAAGTGAAATTCACAAAGGTTCTATAAGGGAATCTTCTAGAAGATGAGGTGGCCTCCAATCGGTTTGGATCTTACTCACTTATCCGATTTTATGGGATCATCCTAATCTCCTCATACATCCCTCTTTCACCCTATATAAATAGGGATCTCTTATGGAAAAGGCTAAGGCTTGATTATGCATGAAGAATTCTGCTATAGATTATACTTGAGATACCTTTGCTTTAGCTCTCTAAGTCAGATTGTGGATCTTCTTCATCAAAGGCATTAGAGAAAAAGTGTGTGTGTTGAAGAAAAGAGCCATTGGAAGGGACCTTGCATCATCAAGGCATGGTTTGTATTCTCCAATTTCATTTAATATAAGGCATCAATACATTTCTTCCCTAAAAAGGTGTCTTTACTTTTATTGTTGAACTCCTTGATCTTATACATAGAATTCATTGGAATATATATATCGTTGCTCTCTCTCTTTGTTGTTTTGTGATTCTTAAACAGGTTCACCGTCCCACAAATCCAAATATGAAGCAACAAGGATGACACTAGCGAGGATCAAACATCATTTAAAAGGTATGCCATTTTTTCGTCTCTAAACTAGTTTACATGACAATGAAGTGTAAGGTGAAGTTTGTATTCTTCCATGTTTTGTTCTAGATTCTTGTTGAAGTTAGGGAGATTATATTGTATCCACACTTACTGATTTGTCTGATAACAAAATTGGCGACCATATTGGGGAACAAATTCTTTTGGTTTTTTTCTTCTTATTCACTTTTAGCTTGCCTACTTTTGATCAATTTCATTCTCTGAGTTTGTGGGTGATCCATCTTGACTCCCTGGGTCTGAAAGTTCATTGAGAAACTTTGTCCTCTTTTACATTTTTCCTTATATTCAGACATTGTCGCAGCCTACATGTGTGAACCAGAGCGACGATGTCACACTGTGTCTTTCTTTCATCCTAAGACGATCCTTGATTATCGCACTATAATCTTCTATAGCCTGCAACGATTCCTGTAGAAATTGTTGGAGTGATAGTCAACTTTCTTATCTTTCCCCATATTTGTCTTCACTTCTTGTGATGAACTTTTAGTCTTGGTTAATGATTGGTTTGCATATTTTAAGCCCGAATTTGATTATTTTTCAAGAATTGAGAGTCTTGTTCATAAGTTTTGTAGGTTTCATATTTTACTTCTTATTGCAAAGGTATAATCTCAAGGATTTGTTCCTGAGTGCTTCCTTCATAAGTTGTTATTGATCTTTTTGAGTTTTGAATTGATTTTAAGTTTTGGATTGTTGTTGATTGGGGGTCATTTGAGAATAAAATCCTGTGTGGACCTTCTCCAATGGATTTCGGGATTAGATACCCTTCCCTTGCATGTGAATCAGACTATCGACTTCTTCCCTGGGCATCATTGTCGTAATTGGTAACCTTAGCGGCCTATCTCTTTAGAGACTTTACACGAGGTGATTGTGGAGGGGCAAGTCTTCATGGTACTTGGAATCAATGTTGGCCAAAATCACTCGGGTTCCTTGGAGGGTATACCCACTATTATGTGTAGGAGTTGGCACCGTGGTTTAAGTACGTTAAACAGGTCTTCAATGTAACATTTCCACCTGCTTTATCCCAACCCTTTCTTGTCATGATTTTGCAACGTTGGATTTCATCACCAACTAGTGACTTCAAAATAGGAAGGTTTGTTTGCGTGTTTGATATCTAGATTTTATTAATGACTATTGTTTTTTTCTTTAATTGGCCATAGATTTATTTCATTATTTATTTGGTGAGGCCAACATCGACCTTCGCCATTCACGTAGGATGAAAGGGTTACCTCTGGAAGAACCAAGAGAATACTCTCCTTTTCTTCCTAACTCACCAGAGGGTTCTCCTGAAGGAGTAGTTAATAACAAAGTGGCATATGATATTGGAAGTTCTACTCCATTGGAGGAATCAATGCTTCGTGTAAATCCGTTATTGAGTGTTATACATGATCCACTTTTTCTCCAAATAAACTCATTGAGAGATGTTGTTGTTGAAGATTATACTAGAATACATACTGGACCTTACACATATTCTGGTGTAGACAATCCACCCTTCCAGAGTGAATCATTTATAACTCCAGTTCATACTACTGTAATTTTTAATCCTAGCTTAGTCCATGTTCGTTCTCTTTGGAGGACCTCCTGAGGACACGATGTTTTTGATAAAATAGGAATGAGTCCTAATCAACCTATGACATCACATACACCTGTGACTTTCATTTATTATAAAATACCTTTAGATCATTTTACTGGCACGATCGGTAATGTTGTCACAGTTTCAAACCAATTGTTAGTTGGTTCTCATACAATTCTTCCCCTCCAACTCACTAGCTCTACTGTGGTCCCACAAGTTACACATGTTTCTACCAGAAGTCCGGTAATCAATCAAGCTCCTATTGGAACACCACTTCCACTTAGATCAAATCTGTCACTTCAACCTGGGTATAACACTCTTAATACTTCCATTTCTAATACTACCCAGAGTCCATCCAGAGGGCCTAATCATTTTTCTCCTCCTGGGTATAATGTTGCTAGCAGTTTTGTTCCTACACCTACTTAGGTTCTCTCAGAGGGGCCTATCATTCCTCCTCTACCTCCACCCAGAGGATCTAATCGTCCTGTCCCAAGTAGATCCAATCAAGTTGGAGGCACAAGTCATTATGTCTCTTCTAGTTTTCAAATTCTTGTTGGAGGCCAACCCCAAGTTGGGGTCCAACCTCAAGTTGGGGGGAAACCCCAAGTTGGGGGTTATAACCCAATGTATGGGTAATATATTCTTGGATTACAATATCAACCTTGGAATTTTCCTTTCCAAGTAAATCAACAACCGCTTGGGCAAAAACCTTCTCAAATAAATTCTTTTGTACCTTCTAATCCCAGGAAACCATATCGAGGTTCTACGAATCCTACCTGGGGTCAATATTTCCAGTCTAATGCTCCTTTCCAAGGAAGCATACCCAATCAACCAATTCATGTTGGTTATCTAACTCAAAACCCTCCACCATCGAATTTGATAGGACCTTCTAACTATCTACATATTGCTTATGGTCCTACTGGTATACCTACGGGATTACCTCCTCAAAATTATCAGTTTCCTCAAGTGAACAAACAACTGCCGTTTCTTTCTTATTTGGATTTACCATATTTATCTAGGGTTTTGAATGATCCTATATTGCATTCTCCTTATTGGTTGGTCATACCTGCCAAGTTACAATCATACATTCCTAATTTTGATGGTCGATCAGGAGAAAACCCAAATAATCACGTCATGAAATTCCATCTCTGATGTTCATCCAACTCCTTGATGGATTACTCCATTAGATTACATATTTTCCAACGAACTCTTACAGGTTTAACAACCAAATGGTATATCTAATTGCTACGAGGATTGTTCAATGATTTCAACACCTTAGTTATGGATTTCTTAATGCATTACCAGTTTCCGATACAATATGAGACAAGTATCAAAATTTTTAGTTCATTTAAACAATCCTCATATACTCACATTTTCGATCATATTCACGAGTGGAGGAGGAGAAGATGCTTAATCAAAGTTCCCCTTCATGATCAACTATTGGCTGAGTGGTTTACCAAGTCACTCATAGGTCCTATAGCCCATGATGTCTCCATGGGTGGTGTTTTCACTGAAGAACATGTGATTAGTTGTGCTCAATACTTGGATCTCATTTATTCACAAACTGGAACATTATATGACTTGATCCCTGATGATCCTCGCTCATCTACAAATCCAACCCCAAAACCTCTAGTAGCTTCTCATGTTGTTGATGGTGTGATTGGAACTTTTCATGTTGAGACTCAGTCTAAACAAGCCATTCATTCTAATCCCAAATCTACCAATGCTAATGTAAAAAATACTCCTCCTCCGACTCCTTCTCCCAGTAAAACCTCTGAGGTTAATACGGTTTAATCTACACCTACCAGTAAAAATAAAAATAAAAAGAAAGGGAAGGGTAAGAATAAGGAGGATAAAAATAATAATCAACAATCCGATAAACCCAAGACTCAACCTACTGATGACAAAGAAAAGTGAAAACCTCGTTATCCTTGTATTATCTGGGGTGAGGATCACTATAAAAAAGATTCTCCACAACGTGCTAAGGTTACTAAGATCCTGCAAGGGACTGAGACACCTCCTGCACCCACCATTCAGCCACAACCTTTTCCTTTTCAACAACAAGCCCAATTGGTTATTCATGACCAACCTTCTCCCTCTACCACATCTTATGTACTTATGTGTACTGGTGACTCCAATAAGAATGAAGTTGCAATCTCTACTTGAGCCAAATATTATTCTCCTTAAAAAGAGAAGGTTTATTATACACCACCTCCATTGGTTCAACCTCCTCCATAGACTTCACCTCCTCACGGTCCTCTTTATCTCAAACAACCGAATCTAGGTACATTTATTTGTCACCCTCCTAAGGGAATTGTTCGTAAGTTGTCATTTAACCTTCATGCATGTGCCACTCAAAACTACAGTATTGTAGAAGATCTTTCACAGGCACCTTCTACGATGTCGGCTCTCGAAGTCCTTCAAATTTTTCCTACACAACGAAAGGCATTGTTAAAGGCTACTGGTGGAATTGATCCTACCGATACAAACTTGATAATATTTGACTTGGAATATCATATTCCAAGGCTCCCTCCTCAATTAGCGTTTCAAATAGAAGTCATTGTGGAAAATAAGAATATTTGTCGAACCGTTATTGATGAAGGAGCATCGACTTGCGTCATGTTTGTCACTTGTTGGAAAGCCATTGGCTCTTCTTCCCTTACCAAGTCACACAATACTCTAAAAACTTTTAATGGTACATGGTTTAAACCTTATGGTGTTCTTCCTTTGTTATCTATTGTGTTAGAAGGAAAAGCGGTTATAGTTGAGGTCAAGGTGTTTGATGCACCTCTCGATTACAACCTTCTACTTGGCCGTAGTTGGATTGATTCTATGCATGCATTTGTTTCTACTCTTTTTCATGTGATACCTTTCCCTCACCAAGGAAAATTTGTTACTGCCAATCAACTTTCCTTCTTTAATTCTGATTCACGTACTAGTAACGTACCTTTCATTGCGAAAAGACCTCTCAGTTATGAGAATGTCGGCGTGGGTCTTTTAAAGGATTCATCGTTAATGGGTACCTTCCCCATTCTACCACCTGATATTCCTTCTCCTTTTTTCTCTTCAATTCACATGATCTCGACCACTGTTGGTAAAATATCTGAGTCTTATGACCCTTGGATAGTACCTAGATCTAGAAATTGTCTTCGTTACAGCTACCAAATGCCTTTAAGTCCAGTGGAATTGGCTTATCAAGCTATTCAATTGGAAACTCCTTCTCCTTATTCTCTCTTAGATACGTCTCCTGATCCATTTCACGTGGTATTTCACATCGATGAGATGATCATGGTAGTTATGTCCATGGAAGATACCCCATGGGACGATGGACATCATCGTTCCATCCTCTTCCTAGAACCTGAGACTTTAGAGAGTTACCAACGGATTTCGAATCTGTCTAATGTCATTACTATTTCCCCTGTTCCCAAACCAACACACAATGTTTTGTACGAAGGGAACTTGGGAAATATGTCACCCACCATCCCTCTTGATATTTTGATTAAACCCAAAATCATGAAAAATGTTCATATCGGTGCCTCATGTTCTTCTAATGAGATTTGAATTTACAAAGATCTTTTCCAAGAATTATGTGACGTTTTTCCTAGAGTTGCGAAGAGATGCCTGGAATTGATCCAAGTATTGTTGTACATGAAATTAAGACTTACCTGGATGCTAAACCCGTTCGAAAGATACTTCGGCCAGTACATCCACGCAAAGATGTTGTTATTAAACTCGAAGTTGAAAAACTTCTTAAAGCCGGTTTTGTCTATCCGGTGGTTTTGACTGATTGGGTGTCCAATCTTGTTCTGTTTACCAAGAAACAAGGAACGATCTGTGTTTGTGTAGATTATAGGGATATCAACAAGGCTTGTCCCAAAGATAATTACCCAACCCCTTTTGTTGACCAGATAGTTGATGATTGTGCCAGGAGTGAAATTTTCTCTTTGATGGATGGTTTCTCCGGATATAATCAAATAAATATTTTACCCACAGATGAGACTACTTTTATTTTCCCTTAAGGAACCTTTGCATACCAGAAACTTCCTTTTGGTCTCAAGAATGATGGTGGGACTTTTAAACGCGCTATGTCTTATGCTTTTCATGATATTAAGAACATTATACAACCTTACCTAGATGATTTACCGGTGCATTCCATGCGTTGCCAAAATCACTTGGCACACTTACGAGCCATTTTCCTACGTTGGCGCTATTATCGCATATGATTGAATCCATATAATTTTATTTTTTTTGTGGATTCCGGATGACTCCTTGGTTTTATTATTTCTACACATGGGATTAGGGTGGACCCTTTGAAGGTTGAATCTATTCTCAATTTTCCTCCTCCTTCTACCTTAAGCCAACTCCAAAGTTTGCAAGGGAAGGCAAACTTTTTACGTCGATTCCTTCCCAATTATTATGAACTAACGAAAGGTTTTACTCGACTTATTAAGAAGGGTCACAATTTTTTATGGGACGACACTTCCAACAAAGCCTTTGAAGCTTTGAAACTTCCCTTAACTCGTACACCACTCTTATTTCCTCCCGATTATAGTCGAGATTATTTCTTATACTTAGATGCTTCAGACTCTACCATAGCTATGGTTCTAGTCCAAGAGGATGATTCACATGATGAACATGTTATCTATTATTTCAGTCAGATTATCACGACCATTGAAACCAAATATATTCATGTGGAGAAACTGGCCTTGGCAGTTTTTCAAGTTGTACAATGTTTTCTTCATTATATCTTATTGTGAAAAAGCACAATCATTTCTGATTGAAACCCTATGCAACACATCCTTACTCAACAATTGTTGGGGGGGGAATACTCCAAATGGATAGTGATTCTCCAGGATTTTGATTTGGAGTTTGAGCAAGCCAAGTCAAATAAATCTTTGGTTTTTGCTGAGTTGATATGTGACCTTCCCTCCACTGAGACATAAATTGTGGTAGAGGATTCTTTTCCTGGTGAGTCTCTCTTTATGATCAGTTTTGATGACATATGTTATGGAGGCATTATCATTTATTTCCAAACCCAAACTTTCTGGCCTGATATTTCTAGTGTAGTTCATCGTCGTATTCAGTATCAATCCCGTCAATACATTATTCTCGGTGATACCCTTTACCGTCATGGTATTGATTCCATATTTTGATGATGTCTAACCTATGATGAAGTTGAGAAAGATTTAAATGACTATCATTCTGGAGCATGTGGTGGTCATATGTCTAGGTATGCAACTACCCAAAAGATCTTACAAGCTGGTTACTTCTGGTATTCGTTGTTTAAGGATTGCATTACTGTCATTCGGAAATGCCATGCTTGTCAAACATATAACAATAAGATCCGATCACATCCTAATCTTCTTTACCCTATAGTTTTTGTTGGTTCATTCGCTAAATGGGGCATTGACTTCATGACATGTAACACTCACTCGACCGGGGGGCATGGATACATTATTGTAGCCATGGATTATTTCACTAAATGGATGAGGCGATGCTTACATTTGATAATACCGGGAAAAATACAGCGTTGTTCATATTCAATCATATCATTAATAGATTTGGTATCCCTCAAGCCATCATCATTGACCATGGTAGTCATTTTCACAATTTCATGATGACTGAACTTACTGAGAAGTTGGGTCTTTGACATGAAAAATCAACACCTTACTATCCACAGGCCAATGGCTAGGTTGAAGCAATCAACAAAGTTCTCACTACTATGCTTCGAAAGATGGTAGGAATTCACAAGTCAAGATGGCACATGATGCTCTTCTCGGCATTATGGGCCTATCAGACCTCTGTTAAATCTTCCACAGGGTTCACACCTTTCCAGTTAGTATATGGTATTGAACCTATTCTGCCAATTGAATGTGAAATCCCATCTTTGAAACTATCTATCGAACTTCTCCCTAACACCTCAGTCGAAGAGGAACGTCTCTTGTATTTGATGCAATTAGACGAGACTCGCCATGATGTTTCCTTAGTCATTGAAACTCAAAAGAAATGTGTCAAAGCTCAATACGAAAAGCATGTGAAACCACATGTTTTTTCTAAGGGTGATTTAGTTACGAACAAGATCATGACTTATTAGGGAATGGTAAATTTGAGCCCATGTGGCGTGGCCCTTGTATCGTTAAACGAGTATTGGAGAAAGGGGCTTATGAGCTGGTAGATTATGATGGAATTCCTTTGAGTGAACCCATAAATGGGCTTTACTTGAAGAAGTACTATGCTTAAACTATTTTTGCATGAGTGCTTTGTAAATTTAGTGTATCATACTCTAGTGTGATTTTTTCATTTTTGTTCTGCCTTTAAGATTATTACCTTGCATTGTGTTTGGTTTTGAGATGTCAATATCTTCGTTACCCTATATCGGCTTTACTTATGGTGCTAGTCGTAATACTCAAAAACCAATGTCTGTTGCATGGGCAATATATGCACCTACAAATGAGTTGATCATTCTACACGGTGTTTTCCTTTGTCTTGCAATTAATAATGTCACAGAATACAGTGCAGTTATCAAGTTATTAACTGATTCCATTTCATTTGGAATTCGTCATCTTATTGTATGACTTGATTCACAGTTAGTAGTGTTGCAATTGAGTAATGTTTATTATATCTGAAGTTCTACATTGTTATGGGTATACTTAAGAATTCGCCTCTTAGAAAGACATTTTGATTATAATGAGTATCAACATATTCCTATATGTCTAAACATATTAACAGATGCATTGTCTAATTATGTTTTAGAAAGACATTTTTTCCATTTATAAATCCAAACACACATTTAAAAAGACAAGTAAGCCGATAGGAACTTTATATTAATACGTCAAAAGTTACAAAAAGTGTTTTTCCTAAGAGAAAAATGTCAAAATAGTGAAGCTCAGGGCTTCACATACATAAGCATCAAGGATGTTTCTTGTTGTAACAGACAACTTCCCGTGCCACTCTATGGAGAATTCAACCAATATATGCTAATATGCCAATTGTATGGTGTTGGTAGCGTCGAGGTAACTCATCCACCGTGATGTCAGGAATTTTTATGGTTAATCCCTCTAGGTTATGTTCGCTCTCCTCGATATCCTCAAAAACCACTCCTTGATCCACCATAATGCCTATCTATCCCCGTATTTGGATAAGATATGATACTGGAGGACGATAAGGCATCACATATGCATTGTTGAGAGCACTTGATTAGTCTTGGATAAATGACAAAAACATTTTATAATTAAAATACCAAAAACAACATATAATGATAAAAATCTTCTTACCTATGTCTCCCCACTGAGATCCCTCAGGTAGAGCTAAGTCAGGGTCCCCACAAAAGTTGGTCCCGGCATAAGCATAGTCCTCAACCATAATTAGTTGATCTCTAAGCCTTTGGAAGAAAGCTTCATCATATTTGACAATTGGCATGCCACCATGACGAGCCATCAAATCCACCCATATTTTCATTCAAGTATCTTATGGAGCAGGTATTCCCCACTCCACCTATAGGCGTAAGATGGGGACCCTCTCTAGGAAGAAGGATACCAAAATGGATCCATATCCAAACTGTTTCAACCGACCATTCTAACACTTTGTTAGTTTTTTCTTCATGTTCTTCAAAATACCCTCACACCAATTGAATACCCGAGGCTCCATACACTCTATAGCGTACTGAAAGTGGCTTTGTAAGGCCATGTGGGGAGTCACACTCCCTTCCATCTGGGTGATAGTGTAGAGGATATTTCTCAATAGTAAATCTCTAACATCCCTAATGGAAACCTTGCCACTATGCTTTTCTGTACCTGACACGTAGTAATGTGCAACGTAATAGTCCATGGGTTCTCCTCCACCCCTTCTTCCTAAGAGTGATACCCGAGAGCCTCGGCAAGATAAACCTGTTAGAAATTAAATGTCATCTATATCCAAGGTAAGTGTATGCTCACCCACGTGAAAGGATTATTCATTGACTTACCATATGTGGACTAGGTACTCCAATAGCCTGAGTTGGGATCTCATGCCTTAAACTTTGAAAATTTTGAGAAAACCACACTCCCAGAGTGCCATGAGAGTGCTCGGGTCATTCCCAACAAATTATTCTTCTTCCTAGTTCTCATGTTCCCTCCACTCGAGCATAATAACTGAGGAAAATGTGTCAATCAACATCAAATGATGATTAGATTCATCAAAAATCAAAACTTGGAAGTTTTCCTAGATCATTTTCTTTTTTCAAAATTTGAGTTGTGATCGTCACATGGGATCTCTTTTACACAGAGAGATGTCGTCGCACCTTGGTTGTGTATCCCCTATGACGATTTGGGATCATTGCAGTTCACAATAGCGTGAGCCTACGACGATATCAAAGCGCAATGACTCCCAAAAAATCAAACATAACTAAAAACTAAACCATTTAAAATGAAAATTTAAACCATGAAAAGAGAAAGGGGAAGGAGAATACCTTTTTGACGGAAGCAGTTCAAGAAATGGTCCACCATGCGCTCCAGAATCATCGCTTGAAATTTGGAAGAAAATGAGGGTTTTGAGCACTATTTCAGTGAAATTGCAAAATGAAATGGTAAATGGGCTATTTTGACCTATTTTATTCACTTTTTACCATTTGTATTGCAAATTAAATCAATTTTTGAATATTTTTCCTATGCCCTAAATCTAGTGTTTCTATTACAGATTGAAAGATCTAAGGACCAGACGTTTGACATGGATCCTCTATTTTTGGTCATTTTTGTGTGTTTTTCTTATGTGCATATACTTTTAGGGTTTTTTAGGAAAAACTTTGAGCACAGTGTTAATTCTTTCATAGGCCCGTGAAACCATGAGAATGCAATCAAGTAACCTTTTATCATTTTTTTGAACTCGTATTGGTAATATGAAAAACGAACCCTATAGAGTATCATTTAAGCTCTTTTAAAGCTCCCTAAACACAGATAGATAGCCGAGCGACCTTGTTCTATTCACACTCGTAAAAGTATTTGAAGAAAACATCTAATGAGCGGCGGATTGTCTCTTTTTCGATCTCATCAGAATAACATACAAAAAAGAAAATTTTGGAGTTTTCTTTAAGTGTTTTTCAGACTCTCTAAACATGAAAAACCCCTGATTTTTCTTTCTTTGGACTCATAAAACAAGCATCGAAAGGCCCATATGGGAATGAACCACTCCTTCCTAGGGTTTGTTAAAAATACTCTCAGGGACTCATCCGAAGGATGAGCTTACATTATAAGCATATGTTATCCTCCTCAAGATTGCGTAAAAATAAAGAGGTACTCGCCAGAAATGGTGGGGGGAAATTGGGAAAGAAATGTGTATCTGTATTTGTGTTAGTGGAAGTAAATTCATTATTGAACATGACATCCCCCTTCATCACTGTATCTGGGTTGGGAAATCCATTTGTCTCTCATTTGACCATCCACAAGTCCATATGTTGGGTGCTCCTTGAGTCAATGTTGCCAAGACAATTGTCATGTATTTCATGTGCTCAAGATAAGTCCAACCTAAACAAACCTTCTATTAAGTTGACCATCTACAGTTCTAAATTTTTTACCATGTCCGCCTTCCCTGAGTCAGTTCCGAATCACTTAATACTCTGATCTACTTCGAATATGTTACATATTTCGTGTCATTGATGGGGGATACATTAAGGCACTCCTATGACGAGTCGTTTCCTGTTGACTTCAACTCGTTATCTAGGAACAAGACTTATAAATCATTTAGTACCTTGGAGCCTACATGTCTCAATGACAGACATCCTCGCTTTCAATAGTGGGTTCACATCATTGGCCTCTGATTGGAAGATTCCATCGAGTGTTCAACTTCAACTCATTCATTCACATTCGTTGGATTGTACTAGAGTACCTTGGGAGTCATTGACATCAATGGTGATTTCACTCGCACTTGTTAATGATTTTCATTAATGACTAGTAATCAAGTGGTTTCTACCATGTTCGACTTTGACACTTGTAATCACATGGCTAGATTTGTACTTTGAGACGATGGAAATGAAGTCTACCTTAGATCTCACCATATCGGTCTAGGTTGTGACAAAGTATTCATGAGTTTGTACTGACACATATATCCACTATGTATGGCTCATGGCTATGTCCGAATTTGAATTCTTTAAGAGTGTAGAACCACAGTGTATTTCTCATGGCTATGTTAAATCATGATGACATGGATCCACAGTGTATGTTTAGTGGCCATGAATCACTTGACACTTATGATTAGAGAAACTTGTAGTCTAAGTATGGGAATGCCTACCTCAGAAGATGGTATACTATTATGTATATGCTTTATTGTTTGCATGTTCCTGATTGATGTGCTCATTGTTTTCAACACACACATTCTACAAAGTATTCCAGTTGTCACAGGTTCCAACTTCATACTTTGGGGGCCATTATGTTACTCATTATTTTTTTCACCTCAGTGATCAACTGATGATATGTGAATGACTCACTTCCATTTTCCCTGAAAACACTAAAAGAGGATTTCTCCATGAGAAAAGTGGGTTATCTATTCTTCCTTAAAAACTATTGGCGTCGTTTATGAGGAACACCAACCTTGGTAAACGACAACCGATGAGTTATTTATTTAATTGTTTTATTTTTTCTAACTCATCTGGCGAATCCAAAGGATACAAGGAAGACTCCACAGGGGACTTACACAAGAATATCTTTCAGTTTCGATTCCCTCAGAAAGTCTAGTTCTGAGGTTGAAGTACCTCTAACATCTTTCCGAAACAAGATTATCATTTCACCAAGAACTCCTCTTGAATTTGGTAAGTGTAAGAGTTCTTAGGTAAGTTATTTTTCGACGAGCATTATGGTGAGTGTATCTTCAACATCTTCATCTTTATTTCTATTTCAATCTCGAGCTAGTAGTAGGGTAGCAATTGTGCTTGTTTCTATTTGAGATTAACAATATGACCACATTTGTGAGGCCACTTGTAAGGTGGAGAGTTTCTGCTTTTGACCCACTAATATTTGTTGCATTCCTAGATTATCCTCATGAATTACTTGCATGTAAATGGATTAAATAATTACCTTTGTTTGCAGGAAGGCTGGGAGAATCAATTGAGGACCACTTGGCTTGTTTTTCAAAATTGTTGGATGTTTTTGAGGTGGAACATGAGGATGTGGCAATGAGGATGTTTGTGTCGACCCTTTAGGCGGTGGAAAAAACATGGTACAAATCCCTTCTAGATGCCTCCATTGATGGATGGGATTTGTTCCAAGAGAATATTTCTGAAAGATGGGCAAGTAAGCATGACAATTCTTCCTTAATTAATGCTTTTACTTATATTAAAAAGAATGGGGATGAAACTGTCATTGATTTTAATGCTCCTTTTTCTAAAACTTATTATAAATTTCTTATTACTATAAGGCCTAATGATGCTTGTGCTTTGAATTTTTATCTTGAGGAATTTGATGGCATTTTGGGTATTTGTTTTAGGAATAAGGAACCTCGAACTCTGGAAGAGGCCCAAGTTGCTACTATTAAGTTGAAAATAGATTTTATGGAAGCCTATGGCTTCATTTCGATCCATGACTTTAAACTACCAATTGTTAAACAAGTGCAGGAAGTCTGTGTTATTGAAGATGAACCACAACTTGCACCGTATCAAGTTCCCAGAGATGAATAGGAGGGTTATAGACCAATATTAGATGATCCAGAACCAATAGTTGAACCATTTGAGTCATATGCAGATTTCTAAGAAGATGAATATGAATATTTGAATACTCAAGAGTTTTCATTGGTTCATCCCATTAGTGAAGATGAAAAATTTAAAGAGGATGAAAAGTTTCAAGAGGAGGAACCACAAGTAAACTAAGTAGAGTTCATTGAACAAAGGATTTCATATATTCCCATCCTAGTAGAGGCTTCATCCTTTCCTATCACAGCAATGGTTCATGAAACACTTTATCAGATACCATTACAATGGGAGGAGACACTTTTGGTTCAACCAGAGGATGATGTCCCTTACACTATACCTATAGTCCAACAACATGATATTTTTTTCATGGTCCTGATATTCATCAAATCTTGGATATCATATTTCATAGTGACTTGGTCAAGCTCATGATGGTGGAGGTATTTCATCATATAGATTATAATATTTTTGGATCTCATAAATTCATGCTTCTTACTGTTGAATTATCGTGTTCTAAATCCCAACCAACAACCTCTAATCAACTAACAACTTTCAACTATGCCTTCACTAGAAAATACATCAATGTAGCTTTGGGTTATATGATATTTCATGGTTGGTCCCCTTGGAAGGTTGAGTTTGTTCGCCTTTCTCATTGGACTGGTCATTTGGCTGCATGGCTACATTGGTCCTTTGAGTACAATGATTTAATCATGGTAGATTTGAGGTAAAAATTTTGGGTCTAGGGTAATTGTCTGTCCTTTTTGCATTGTCATTGTAGTATTTCCTTCTTTCTTATTTTTTACAAATTTAGGATAGCAATCTACATTTTTCTTGCAGTGTTTTTTCCCTTCAGTTATCTACTTCAGTCTTTTCATAAATGTCATTGATTTTTTCCTACTTATATCAGCATGTGGTTGAGTCTTGTGTGTCTTTCCTTTCCGAATAAAGGTTGTCCATAATTGTTATTCCTAGATTAAAATTTGAATGTGAAATATTTCACATGTTGAGCCTTTGTGTCTATCATTAATGTGAGCTTGGATGGGATTCTTTTTTTTCATTGTTCCCAAAGAATTGAGCCTTTAGGATGGGTAATTTGAGGAGATATAGGAAATTCTTGATTCATATTATGTTTTGACTCCTCGTCTCTTACCATTGAGTCCTCTACTTTGAGTTAGTGGTCCCCCCACTGAGAAATAGGGATATGGTACATAATTCTTTCATCTTTATATTCTTGAGTTATCACTTCGTTCTAGGGGAAGAGAGACATCATTTCTCTTCTTTTCAGCAGGTCATCATGTATCGACTCTGACACATTATCTATGGATTACCTAGAAGTAGAGAACCTTGGTAGTCGTTAGCCTCATTGGCAGTTATCTCGCATATGACAAGGTTGAGTATCATTGGGCCTTGATTGGATGATCCATTCCATTGTTTGAATTCAGAATATATTTCACAGTGACAGGTTGTTCTTGTACCTTAGGACCCATTGACAGTGTTAGTGGTATTCCTTCACACTTCATAGGTGTTTACATTATTGACATTTGATGAAGTGACTCTCTCCCTTGTGTCGACATCAACACATTTACCAAGGGGAGGAGTGTACATATTGGGTGGTAGTTGTTGGGCTCTAAATATGTCCTAAATATAACCTCTATGCATCATTCAAAGGTAGGCACTGGCGCAAGTGTTTTACTTGTCCCCTATGTAGGTTCTTACCTTTCGTTTTCACTACTCGTCCTCCAGAGATGCAACCCCTGCAAAGGGACAACAATCGTAACAAAAGTGACAACAATCGTTTCGTTCAAATGATCAGCAAAAGGAACAACAATCGTTCTGTTCAAATCAACAACAAAAGGAACAACAATTGTGACAAGGGAACGATAGTCGTTATATTGGGCCGAACTAATGTTGTTTTAATTGAGTTGCAGTGCTTGCCCAACTATCTAATTTGTCAACCCGGGGTTCGTAAACTGACGAAGCACACACAAAGTGTATGCAAGATTGAAGCATGACTAATCTAATCTAATGTTTAAGCTACAACTGAAATTGAATCATTAATCTAACACATGACTAAAATTGAATCATTAATCTAACACACGACTGAAATTGAATCATTAATCTAACACACGACTGAAATTGAATTAATCTAGTTGCATAAATGAAATTACTCTAAGAATGGGAAATTGCGTAAATGGAAGTAATCTAGAAATGGAGAACTACATGAAGGAAAAACAAGTACAACATTTGAAGAGTTGAATAACACAACAACAAATGTGAGCTCATGCCAATGAAACAATCTTCTATTATAATAACCAAATCAATCTTCATAACAAAATAATAAAAACATGAAAACCATAACCATGAATCAAAGTTAAGAATCCCTTTCTCTTTCG
>SNQJ01S0163777.1:5536-21290 GCA_010110895.2 Picea sitchensis | reverse complement strand
GCTTAACCAGTAAGAAAAGTGTAGTGATTTGGCAACCCGAACATAGTTGTGCGGCAACAGATCTTGTCTGTTTTAATTTGTTTATGTTTATGTCCCCCAAGGGTTAGGTATTCAAGGGTTCTATAGACAAGGGTTTGCCCTATGCTATAGCTCTCTGATATACGTGAGGGGTCCAAAAACAGTACTCGGCCCAATATATCAAGGAAATAACTAAGGAGGATAGACCGTACCCTTAGCCATACTATGCGACTACCTAGGTACTAGAGAGTATCTTCCTGAGTGTTGTTCTCGGTGGCACTATAGCAGTCAGGCAGTCGATCAATTTATCTAAAGAGGGCTTTAGGAAATCTAGGTTGATTCCGTACACAGGTGTTGTCTGATGCGCTACCACTCGAAGGGGTACCAAAAGGGATTACAAGAGTGGCCAACAGATGTGTTCTTAAGAACCACTTGTATTTCCTGCGTGTATGAATCCCTCAACCATGGGTTTATGCATGTAATGATAGATCTCTGTGGCTTAAAGACGTCAGAATACGTCTCTACCCTGAAAAACAATTCCCACAATTTCTACCAAGGAAAGTGCTCTGATACCACTTGTAATATACCAGATATAAAACGTATGCAAAACAGAAATAAAATGCTAGAAATGGCAGAATAACAGTAATATAACCAGCATAATCTCCACAATAACACATAAATGATATAAGAACAACAACATAAATAACACTTTGATTCAGAAAGCAATGTTCACGGGCCTCTTCAAGGGGGCAACCTCCAGTCGAGAAGTGCTTTGTTACAATAATCTCCAAGCTAGGGTTTTCAGACCCTCGACCCTTATTTATACTAAATATGTCTATCAAGAGAAGCATGTAGAGGAAGATCCTTCTAGAAGTGAAATATTCTATTAGGTCTTCTTACATCTGCATTATTCTATTTTATTGAAAGGACTTATTAATATTGACCTTTATTACATCTGAATATATTTCTCTACCTATGTGCGGGTTAGGACCCTAACAAATTTCATGCAGGATAGGCGCGAGCTCATGTCCCAAGGTCACGTGGGGCAATGAACAAGAGCTACGCAAAGGGTCAATGCACCCGATTTGGTTACAGAGAAAGATCTGCATGACCTCAAGGCATCAGAATTGAATCGAAGGAGTTGTGAGCTTTCCTAGAGCATCCATGGTATCAGGACTCATCCTGATCCCAATGAAAGTAGTTAATGAATATAGGGGTAGTGGGTGAAAACTTGTATCACCCCATAAATAGAAAGTATGGAAGATTGTTTGTGGTGGCAGGCTGATAGCCTAGAGTTCCTCTGTAGATGTATTTTCCTACAAAGCCCATATCGTTTTAAATTTGTGTCTGACAGAGGAAAATATGTGCAATCTGACAGAAGAAGAAGAAAATGAAAAGCTTTGAATGCAGTGGTCTGATCATGTATATGGGGGTCGTAAGCAGTTCTGAGTATATATACTCAATTTTGATATTTTGTTAAAGGTCAATGGTTGAGCTAAGCTCTCGTACTATAAATTTTTAATGAAGCTCTGGTTCTTCTAGTTATGTATCTATATTTGAGACTTCTTGTTTAATGTAAGTTAGCTTCCTTTCATATATTTGTAACAGCTGTATTAGAACACTCGGGCATGGATGATCCAGTTGAGGGTAGTTATGTTGTTGGGATGTAGGTTTGATCATTATGGCATCGTGACTAGTTTTAATCATTTTCTTGTGTTTTCCCCAACGCTGAATGACTCGAGCATGGAGGATCCAGTCGGGTTATTGTTATTGAATTGTGATGTATGTTTGATCTTCGTTCAGTGATAATTTCATTCAGTTTCTTTAAAACTCAGAACCAAGAGGATCTTGTGTTCTGAGGTTTTCCTCCTTAGGTTGTTGGAAGACCGGATGTCCATAGAATACCTCTTCACTCTCCTCAAGTTATCCCCCCTACTCACCCTTACTACCACTTACTAACTGAAGTTAGATCAAGACCTCATTTGCCTGTGCACACAAGCCCAGTTTTCTGAGTTAAAGCGATATAATTCTAAGTCTACGTTCATTAGACCACCCCTTAAGTTTATTCATTGTGACATACAAACTGATGGGTACTGTTCTTACCTCTGCTGCAATCCAGAGGTGACTTCTAGTGATAACATTTATGGCACTGTTGTCGAAGACAAAATGGAAGATTTTCCCTGGGATTGAACGAAATTTTTTTGTTTGTTTCGAAGGTGCATCAGAACCTAGTACATCAAAGATTGCAACTGTGCACCTGGAGACTCCATTGTGGCGAATCCATTGTGGCAACTCCATTGTTTTGATTCCACTATTTCAACTGGCTCATAAAGGAAGACACATGTGGTCTCATCCACAACTGCCTTTAGCTACACCCGAAGTTGGTCCACAGAAAGTTATCAGAAGAGGAAGGACCCCTCAAGAGGGTACCTCAGCTACTAAACCAAGTGATTCTAGTAATTTTCATCATTCCCTCTTTGAAACTCCATTAATTTATTCTCATACTCCTATTATATCTTATGTTGGGGTTTCTAGAGCCTTAAACTTCGGGAGTTTTCCTGTTGATTTCTCCTCCCATGGCCTTGGTTTGGAAGGAGATGATTTTGACACTCCCATCTCTCCTGAAGTTGTACCTTGGCTTAGACCTAGGACCCTACAAGATTTTCCCACTTCAGGTTTTGTTGTTCCCCCTCCTGTTAGATTTGTTGTAGGAGAAACCTTTGTTCCTTCCAACTCTGCAAACTTCATCCCCAACACTCAGTTGTCTCCTTTCCTTCCCAGAAGCAAAACTCCATCTTCTCCTGGTTTCCCTCCTGTTCACACTCCAATGGTAGGAGCTAATCCACCTAGAAATAGAATGGATGCTATAGTAGCCACCAGATATGCCCCTCTTGTATTACCTCAGCCTCTTAATTCTCTACCAGTTGGTGGCTACCTCAAGAAGCTGCCTAAGTTCACGGCTGAGGGGGATATAACTGAAGAAGAGCACCTTGCAACCTTCTATAGTTTCGTTGATAATTGTGTCATTGAAAATGAGGATGTATGGATGAGGATTTTTGTCCACATTTTTGATGGAGAGGCCAGGAAATGGTTTAGAGCCTTGGATCCTGGATCCATTGATGGAATTGAAGCCTTATATGATGCATTCTTAAGGAATTGGGGAGACAAGAAAGATTTCCTCTACTACATTACAAATTTTGGGTCATTAAAAAATAAGGAAGGGGAATTTGTTTCTGATTTTTCAAAAAGGTTTAATAAAATGTATAATAAGATCCCTGCTGAGATAAAGCCTACAAAAGCCTCTACTAGGATCTCTTATGTTAACACATTTGACCCTAATTTTGACCTCATGTTAAGAGAAAGAAGAGCTTCTTCCTTGGATCATATGCAAGATGTGGCCTTGGAAATGGAATCCAACATTTCAGCAGTGAACAAACTTAGGGGTAAGGCTGATAGAGACAGAGAAAAGGGGAGGTCTGAATTTTCAACTTCTGGTTCCTCTATTGCTCCCCCACAAATGGATGAAGTAACTAAGTTACTAAAATCACTCTCAGCTAGAATGGAAAGATTGGAATTGGAAGGGAATAAGACATACTGAAATCCTCAAAATAATGATAACAGAGGAAACTTCAAGAGGTCGAATAACAATGCTCCCCAGATTCTTCCCAGAGAATAGAGAAACGGAGAAAGGGATGATCATAAAATCTAGACTCCTCTTCAAAATAATTTTGCCACTGATGATGAAGGAGAGGAAGAAGACCTTGACCCAGAAATCCACTATCTCGGAGACACCTCCTCTTTTACTCACTTAACTCAATCTACGTATGAGGAGTCTCTCATGGAAAGCCAACTAAATGAGCTAAGCAAGGGAGACAGGGCCAGCAACAGCAAGAATAAATACAACCTTAGGTCCAAGAAGAAAGAAGGATAGCCTGATGTTCTGGAGTATCCTACCAGAGTAGAGAATCCTTCTAAAGATGTAGCGGACAACAACAAAGGTAAGAAAGTTCAAACCGCCTCTCTAGTGGCCAAATCTCATGCCCCAAAGGTAAAAGAAATTTCAAAGTCCACATCCCCTTTTAATTTTGAGCATGAAATTCAAAATATTAGGATCCCTGTTCCCCTTTCAGAGCTCATCAAGCACGAGGAATTCAAAAGGAGCCTCTCTAAGATACTTCAGTCCAAGCCCTCATTTCATCCCTCAGACTCAATAAATTTTCAAGATGAAAAACCAACAGTGATTCTAGGTCCGATAGTGGAAGATAAAGATGATTCATCCCCTCCCTTCTATACCTCACTGAAAATACATGATAAGGTGCTGCATAATTGTCTGATGGATTCAGGGGCATCTCATAATCTCATTCCCAAAACTGTCATTGAAGAACTAGGATTGGAAATCACAAAAGATTATAATGATTTGTATTCTTTCAACTCTAGAAAGGTGCAATGTCTAGGGGTTATAAAAGACCTAGTTGTCTCCTTGTTTC
Source organism: Picea sitchensis (assembly GCA_010110895.2). NCBI lineage: Eukaryota > Viridiplantae > Streptophyta > Pinopsida > Pinales > Pinaceae > Picea > Picea sitchensis. The sequence goes on along the minus strand of SNQJ01S0163777.1, from coordinate 16,785 downwards.
AGTTGCCCATGAAAAGTGTGGTCATGGACATCGTAGTATCTCATGTTCCCCCCAAGTTTGGCATGTTGTTGTCAAGATCTTGGATAAAAATACTTGGGGGAACCTTACAAATGGACCTCACATATGCAATTAATCATGTGTTTGGGGGGGAGCATAGGAGACTTTACAGGGAAGCCCAGCTGGCCTATATCATTAGTGATGAAACTGACCCCACCAATCACCCTATCTTTTCACTTGACATTGATTTGGGTTCTAGTTTACTACAACTCACTGATACTCCAGAACCTCCCCTTGAAATCATAAAACAATCCATTGCTTTTCGTGAATATTCTTCCCCCATCACCTCTATTTGGAAAATGTTATTTAACGGAGCCTTTTCTAGGGAGGGTTCTGGTGCTGGAGTGGTCTTTATCTCACCAACTCAAGAGACCATACCTTTGTCTTACAATCTAGAATTTGAAACTACCAATAATGTGGCAGAGTATGAATCTCTTATGTTAGGTTTGAGAACTACAAAAGACATGGGAATCAAAGAAATATTTGTGTTTGGGGATGCTAAGTTGGTTGTAAATCAGGTCAGAAATATTTACCAAGCCAAGCATCCTAGACTCAGATCTTATAGGAATGAAGTGTGGGACCTAATTGACAGTTTCTTCTTGGCTTTCAACATTTCATTCATCCCGAGAGAGGAGAACACAGTGGTAGATTATTTTACTGTCTCGACAAGCAATTTCAGAATTCCTCTGCCACCCAAGCTCAGGTATGATATAGATGTAAAATACAGACCCTCTATACCTGACAATGTCAAGCACTGGAAGGTATTTGAGGATGATCTTGAGATCAAAATATTCCTGGAAACTGTTGATGAATTTTCTACATTACATATAGATCAGGATCAGGATTCTGAAATTAACCCACATGTTGATGTATTTTTAAAGAAAATTGATAACCATCACATTGTGCAACTGCCTAGAAATCACATTCTGAAGGGACTAGTCAATTTGGAAAGGATTTTTTACAGTAATGATGTGGCAGTGAAAGATAAGAGGCTAGTTGATGATGTTGAGGTATCTGAGTGCAATATTGGCACATAGGAGAATCCTAAATTTTTCAAGCTATCAAGTAGTATGTCAAGGGAGTAGAGGACCGAATATACTGAGATACTAAGAAAATGTGTTGATGTGTTCACCTGGACATACGAAGACCTCAGAACCTATGACACAAGTGTCATTGAGCACAAGATCCCACTGAAAGAAAACGCCAAACCATTTAGGCATAAATTGAGATAGATAAATCCTATGGTGTTGCCTATTATGGAGAGAGAGATGAAGAATATTTTGGATGCTCAGATTATCGTGCCTTTGAGGTATTCTGAGTGGGTGGAAAACTTGGTCCCGATAAGAAAGAAAAGTGGAGAAATCAGACTTTGTGTCGATTTCAGAAACCTGAACAGGAGCTGAAAGAAGGACAATTACCCCTTGTCGAAAATGGAACACATATTACAGAGGGTGATCGGTGCATCAAGGATATCCATGATTGATGGATTTTCCAGCTACAATCAGATCTCAGTTTTGCCTGAGGACAAAGAAAAAACAACCTTCACCACTCCTTGGGGTACATTCATGTACACCAAAATTTCCTTTGGATTGATGAGCGTAGGGGCGACCTTTCAATGAGCCATGGATATAGCCTTCTTTGGAGAAAGAGACAAGTTTGTGGTCATCTATTTGGATGACATTATAGTTTTCTCCAGATATGAAATAGAGGATTGTGAGCATTTGAAAAAGGTTTTCTTGAAATGCAGGAAATTTGGCCTCTCTTTAAATCCCAAGAAATCATTGTTTGCCATGAAGGAGGGGAAATTACTAGGGCACATAGTATTAGCTGAAGGATTCAAGATTGATCCCAGTAGGGTAGAAGCACTCCAAACCTTGTCACTACCAAGATCTAGGAAAGAATTCTAGTCTTTCTTGGGGAAGATTAATTTTCCGAGGAGGTTTGTTTCCAACTTTGCTGAAATGGTAAAGCTTATAACATCCATGTTGAGGAAAGGAAATGAAGTTAAGTGGATTGTTGAGTCTCAGAATTCCTTTGATCATATAAAGAGGACCCTGAATGAAGCACCTGTGCTTATTAGTCCTGATTACTCAAAGAATTTTCTTATTTTTTCGTTTGTTTCATTTGACACAGTAGAACTTGTTCTGTTACAAAAGAATATTGAAGGATTGGAGCAACCCATTTCCTTTTTCATCCGGGCATTAAGAGATGTTGAGCTGAAATATGACATCATGGAGACGTAGGCCTACACTTTGGTTAAAGCTATCAAATATTTCAGAGTCTATGTCCTGCAATCAAAGGTCATTGCATATGTCCCTTCAGCTGTCGTGAAGGAAATTCTCATTTAGCCAGACATAGATGGTAGGAGGAGTCGATGGATTTCCAAAATCCTAAAATTTGACCTGGAAATAAAGCCCACCAAATTGATCAAAGGTCAAGGCTTGGGCTTGGGATTGGCCAAGTTGCTGTTCAAGGTGAATTGCAAATCTTTGGGGGTAAATTTCGTCAATAATTTCCTAGAATATCATCAAGTTGAGTTTTCTGATGCAAACGCTCAGGTCAGCCCCCCATTAGCAAGATGCCCTTGGTACAAGGATTTCATGTATTTCCTACAAAAATTACGGCCCCCTGATGGTATGGGAAAGAGTAAGGCAAGAGATTTAAAGATCAAAACAATTACATATTTCCTTATTGACCAGGTCTTGTATTGGAAAGACCCTCTAGGAGTTCTTTTGATATGTTTACACCCACAAGAGGCCCAAAGGATTGTGTTTGATTTTCATGGAAGCCTATGTGGGGGACATCATTTTTGGAAAACCACGGCCTACAAAATTCTCAAGGTTGGGTACTACTGGCCTACTCTATTCACTGATGTCTATGCAAAAATTAGGGCTTGCATCAAATGCCAAAAATTCTTCGGGAAGAAGCAGCTCAAGTCTCTGCCACTTAATCCTATAGTAGCTTCGGGTCCCTTTCAGCAGTGGGGCCTAGATTTTATTGGGGAGATTCACCCTCCTTCAAGTGGTCAGCATAGGGGGATATTAACTACAACATATTATTTTACCAAGTGGATAGAGTTTATCCCCACAAGGAATGCTTCTCATAAGGTGATCATCGATTTTCTGGAGGATATTATAGTAAGGTTTGGTTGCCCGACCAGAATTGTCACTGACAATGTTGCATCCTTTAAGGCTGAACCATTGATCAAGTTTTGTGAGCAATTAGAAATTGCATTGATTCACTCTACCCCCTACTATCCGCAAAGTAATGGATTAGCAGAGTCCTCTAACAAAATCTTGATTAAGATCATCAAAATACTGTTAGAAGACAACAAGAAAGCATGGGATTCAAAGCTCAAATTTTCTTTGTGATCCGATAGAGTGACAACAAAGAGGTCCTTGGGTATCTATCCTTTCCAACTTGTATATGGGACTACAGCATTTTGTTCTTCCCAACTTGCCCTGCCTATGGAAAAATTATTCTAGGACTACCACAGAGAGCCTGACGATATGATCAGAAGAATTCATCAGCTGGTAGAAGTCCAACAAACTAGAGAACAGGTGATGGGCAGAGCGCATGACCATTAGAATAAAATCAAGCAGACCTTTGAAAAAAAAATCAATAAGGAGGATTTCCAGCTAGGGGATCTAGTACTCAAATGGGATGCACCTAGACAGGACAAGAGAAAGCGTGGAAAATTTGAATCCCTTTGGATTGGCCCCTTCAAAATTTCTGAAGCATTTCCAAATAGCACTTACAGGTTGTAGAATTTGGAGGGTGATGAAGTTTTTGGTGGCCCAGTAAATGGGCACTTCCTAAAAAGGTTTTATGTTTAAAGCCACATCGTCGTCCCAACATTGTAAATACCATCTTTGTTTTCTGTTTATTTTGTTTTTAGTAGGAGACTCCATAGCCCAAAGCAAAGGCACTGGAACTACTGGTTCTTGGCAGCTCACAAGGAGCATCCCATCTCCTGTGGAGACAAATATTAGCACATAAACTTGTCAAAGTCTTTCAAGTCTGTGGTTTCTACCTAGGTCTGTTATTTTGCTTGTTTCTCCTTTTTTTGTAGACCCAAACATAGGTTTTTCCTCTTGGCTAGTATTTTTTTCTGTTGTTTGTCTTCATTTGTTTGATCGATCTGTTTTCCTTGTCGGCTTGCCTGAGAAGTGTTGGCCCTAAGCCTTTCTATTTTCCCTAAATTTGACCACTTCTCTCTTTACCTCTGTTGTTGAGCCCTTTTTTTTCTTGAGCCCTCAACCAGTCATTCAAGTAAACTACACAGGTCGCAGTCCTAAGCACCAGGTGAAGAATTTAGAGAGGTTTGAGCTAAAACTAAAATCAAGTGAGAAAGTAAGATCATATTTCAATGGTGGAGATCCATTGGGAAAATCATATCGACAACCATCAGGTGATCGAGGTCATAGAGTTACACAAAGTATAGCATTAAAGGGCAGAGTCAGGAGGAATCACAAAACGCGAAGTCGCAAAATAATCTAGGTTGTCCATTCTAGCAGGACACGTGGCACCATACCCAAGCTGCAGAGAAAGTCTTTTCAGGAAGGATGATGTGAGAAGTGTCGATATCCAAAGCCCTGAAATGTCGAGATGATCTGGGCTATCCAATGTAAAGAGACGTGCGTCACCCGATCTTATGGATCATGATTTTGCGACTCAGAATTTTGAGCAGGGAGCACAACGTGAATTCGTGAAATGGGAAATCACGATGCACCTGAGAGTTGGACCCAAGGTCATAGCATGCGGTCATATGGGAGAAAATCCATAAAGAAAAGGGAAAGTTCCTGTCAAGCATTAGGATATTTGAAATCAAAAGGAATGCAAACTCCCAAAATGCGAGATCCCAAAATTTCATGCGGGATAAGAACGAGGTCATGGCCCGAGGTCGCATGGGGCAATGAAAAGGAGATCCACAAAGGGTCAAAGAACAAGAGTTGGTTACAGAGAAATATTTGTTTTACCTCGAGGCATAAAAAATGACTCGAAGGAGTCATGAGCTCGCCTAGAGAATGCATGGTGTCAGGACTCATCCTGATCCCAATGAAAGTAGTTAATGAATACAGGGGTGGTGGGTGAAAACATGTATCACCCCATAAATAGAAAGCATGGAAGAATGGTCGTGGTTGCAGGCTAACGGCCTAGAGTTCCTTTGTAGATGTATTTTCCTGCAAAGCCCATACCATTTTAAATTTGCATCTGACAAAGGAAAATATGTGCAATCTGACAGAACAAGAAGAAATTGCAGAGATTTGAATGCAATGGTATGATCATGTCCCCGGGGGCCGTAAGTAGTTCTGAGTATATATAATCAATTTTGATATTTTGTTAAGGGTCGATGGTTGAGCTAGGCTCTCGTATTGTAAATTTTTAATGAAGCTCTGGTTCTTTTGGTTATGTATCTGTATTTGAGACTTCTTGTTTAATGTAAGTCATCTTAATTTCATATCTCTGTAACAGTTGTATTAGAGCACTTGGGAATGGATGATCCAGTCGAGGGTAGTTATATTGTTGTGATGTATGTTTGATCATTGTGGCATCATGACCAGTTTTAATCAGTTTCTTGTGTTTTCCCCAACATTGAATGACTCGGGAATGGAGGATCCAGTCGGGTTATTGTTATTGAATTGTGATGTATGTTTGATCTCAGTTCAGTGATAATTTCATTCAGTTTCTTTAAAACTCAGAACCAAGAGGATATTGTCTTCTGAGTTTTTCCTCCTTAGGTTGTTGGAATACCATATGTCCATAACAGAGCTCTTCACTCTCCTCAATTTCTCTCCCCTACTCATGCTTACTACCACTTACTGACTAAAGTTATATCAAGACCTCATTTTCCTGTGCACACAAGCCTAGTTTTCTGAGTTAAAGTGATATAATTTTGAGTCTGCGTCCATTACATCACCCCTTAAATTTATTCATTATGACATACAAAATGATGGGTATTAGGCTTACCTCTGCTTCAATATAGAGGTGACTTCTAGTGCTAACAGCTTCCATCTGAAAATATGAATTCTTAAAACTGTGGAGTCACCACTGGATTCTTTAATCATGGAGTCGGCAGGGGAATGATATGCAGTCTAAATGTGTCTGGTCTTTGTTCACCATCAAAGATTAGAGCTATTCGTTGTCATTATCCCAAGGAATATATCTTCACTTCTGTCCCCGAAAATGACGCCATTTATGTTAGCACTGAGAGCCACCCTCTGACTACAAGAGGATAAACCCAGTACCCATCAAAATGTAAATGTATTGGAATGGTTTGAGTAGGTAGATCAATAAGACTGTAAAGAGAGAAAACAATAAATGAATTAATTGTAGATCAATCCTCAACCATTGGGCTATGGATTCATAAGTATCATGAATAATGAAGGAATTTAAACCACCTATCATACAAAAGGATTTATGTGGTGATGAGAAAAAAGAAGACAGAAAATGTCTGAGACCAGAACCAAGAAAGATGGGCAAGATGACAACAGATCCTCTACTACCTCATGGATCCATAGATCAGAGAGATGCTACACCCAGACAAGAAGAAAAACAAAAAATTTTGATGAACCCTGAAAGCTGGGAATGATGGAAACAGATCCTCCATCACCTCAGGAATCCATAAATCAGAGAGATTACATCCAAACAAGAAGAAAAATAGAAATTATCTGATGAACCATGAAATATGGGAACGATGGCAACAGATCCTCCATTGCCTCAGGAATCCATAAGTCAAAGAGATTACATCCAAAAAAGAGTCAAAATAGAAACGGATGATCCATGAAAGATGGGCATCATGACAACAGATCCTCCATCACCTCAGGAATCCATAAATCAGAGAGATTGCATTCAAATAGGAAGGAAAACATGAAGGGTTTGAGTGATAAATGATGAACATGGGAAATATAACAACAGATCCTCCACCACCTTGGGAATCCATGAATCAAAGATATTAAAACCAGACAAGAAGAAACAGAACAACATGTAAACTAAGAAGATGGTTTGATAAAAGACAATTCAAAGGAATCTTGAATAACATGATATTTACAATCCAAGCCCTTAGGCTTACAAACTGAAATACAGAGCCCTGCTCCTAAAAACTTTCTTGTCTCTCCAACCTCTGAAAAAAGTACCCCCCCTTTTAAAAAATCTTGAAATGATCTATTTATAATCAGATTAGTTCACAACTTCTGGGAGTGTGACCTGGCCATATCATTCAAAGATTCTGTATGTGCATCCTTCTATCAAACTGTGCATGTATCCTTCTATCAAACGCTAGATGATATCAACATGGGCATGAAGGAAAAACCATCCATAGGGGTACCTCGGGCTGATAGTTTCGTCTCCACGGCCAGACCCTCCATGCCTTCTATTTATGGAGTGAGTCAAGTTTTCAATCGCCACTCCTTTTTTATTAACTACTTTTTTTCTCGGGATCGCAACGAGGCTTAATGACTAGGGGCAGCCACGTGTTTCTCTTGGACTTGTCATTTTATAAGCACGTGAATGTGGGGCCATCAAAGGTGGTTTGGACCCACATGGATTTTGAGCTCACAATTCACCACCTTCTGCCATGTAGTTCTTTTACTATACCACAGTTTCGATTGTGGGACTGCTCAAGGATTTTAACACTCGAGCAATTTGCGTCCCCACAATGAAGCACGGTCACTGATCTTGTCACGTTCCGCAATCTGGGAAGCCCTACCAATTTAGCACCCCCACTAAATTTTATCCGCCTGCCAACTTTAGGATTATTCTAACCACACTTAGAGATGGCGCAAATTTTGGTGTTGAACAAGAACACTTCCCGGAGGATGATTTGACGTGGTGGCATGACCTCACTATGCTGATGTGTCATGAAAAGAGAGGTGACACATGTCGGCACCAGATGGATGTCAGGTGGCATGACTAAGGAGAGCGCCACATGTTTGAACTGATGACTGCCACATACTTTGGCACTTTAGAGCTCAGTGGCAGTATGCATGTAGAGCTAGAGCTCCAAAATGAACAAAGACCGTCTATCTAAGGAGGACACTGGGTAGGGATCTGTGGACTTTGGGAGAAACTACTTTGGAGAAAAATGGGAGCAGGGAAGCTGAAACTACTAAAGCCCGAACTCCTGATGTAAATATTGACCGTTCATTCTGGAGGATGCAAGGTGCCTGATCTACAACTCCGGGGGAAAGTACTCCAAAGGAAATCGAGAGGGGAAATCCCAAAACTCTCGAAGCCCGAAGTCCCGAAGAAAACTACCACCGTTATATTTGGATGGACATGCTGCAACGATCGATGGACTTTAGGAGAAAACACTCTGGATGAAAGAAAGACGGGAGAAGCTGAAACTCCTGAAGCCCGAATTCTCAAAGTAAATCATGATTGTCTGATGGAGGAGGATATGTGGTGCCTAATCTTTAACTCTGGGGATTTTGTCTGGCACTAAAACTTGTGCAATTTTGACATGATGAATACACATGATTCATTGTTCTAACTTGCTCCTAGGATCTCCATCAATGGAAAAATAAACTTGCCCGCTGCTTGTATTTCAAGCTCGAAATGGGCTTCTTTTGAATGTTGTGTTTCGACACTTATGTGTAGACCATAGACATAGTCATCCTGTGACCCTTTGACAGATATATTTGATAACATTTGGCTCCACAGGGGATGGTATGCTCCCTGTGAATTGCCAAGAGCGTGCAATTCCAGTGACTTAGCTGATGGGTTGTGGAGTCAATCTCAAAAACATTTTGTTGATTACAACAGGATAATATGTACACTACTTTAATTACAAAAAGAAAATAAACTTACATGCTCCAGAAGGAGCTTATTTATGTACCGTCCTACACTAACTAATTTACAATGCGCTAGGTGAAAACAAACTTCCACTAGAGCCATTCAAGTAACCTCCTAACAAAAAACTTATTTAATCTGTCACTTATAAGCAAGGGACAATAAAACAGTGACAGCAAATTAATTACATCCTTCAGATTACCTCCCAATGATGAAGGTAAGATAAAGCTTGAAGGCTTAAGTATATTGAGTAAATGTAACTCCATGTACTCCCTTAGAGGGTCATAAAATAGGTGATAAAACTTACTGGGTTGGTAACATAAAGCCTACTCTACTTTATAGCTTCTCACATATGGTTGACCGTATGTGGAAAACATAGGTGAGTGAAAGGCTGATGCGGGATGCTCATCCATTTATCTTTTTCCCTCTCTGATAACATTTGTTAGCTGATGGCAAGAAATATCCTCATGTATATAAATGGATGGTTGCTTCTCCTTAACATGATGCTCTTGGCAGAAGCTTTCATTTTCATTAGAAGGTTGGTCGTTGATTCTTTTTGTTTCTAAGACAAAAACCACCTCAGCATCTTCGTCACTGTCTCCATAATGATCAAATAAAGGAGGAGCCTCAAATCAAATACCAAGAGGTATCTTCTTCTCAACACGAGAAAATTGTTCATCATTATAAAACACAGGCTGCCTTTCAAGATTCAATCCAGGAAGCAATATCTTATCATCAAAATATGAGTAAAAAATATGTTTCTCATATCTACATTTTTTAGAGATCGGGTTACAAAGAATATCATCTTCCAGAATAGACTCAATTTCTACACTTTCCTTACTAAGACAACAAATACAGTTTTCATCAGATGCAGATGAACAGGGAAGAGAAAAAATTGATTCCTCATCTACGACATCTTCTTTATCCTCACAGCCTTCATAAGAAATAGCTATATCCTGAACACAGTCTTTATACTCCTCACAACAACTATGACAATAACTCAAAGGAATAAAACTGTTGATAACGAATATTGAAATTTGCATGAAACTGTTCTAGGGAGGATATGATAGCAGGGGGCAAGGATCGATACCACTCATGAGCATCTCCCTCTAATGAGTACATGAACATATTCATTAATGCATCCTCATGATGTATTCCCCACTGAAGCATGAGTTCATGAAACTCAAGAAGAGGCTCTGCAGTGTTGTCATCTCTATGTTCTCTAAATTTGGGAAAAAAATCACCCCACTCATCCATAGTAGGAACAACATTTGGAAAATCAGAAAAAGAAGAGAATTTAAAGGGAGAAAACCTCTGAGCCAAAAGGGATTCCATCTGAAAATATGACTTCTTAAAACTATGGAGTCACCACTAGATTCATTAATCATGGACTCGCCAGGTGAATGATATGCAGTCTGAATGTGTCTGGTCTTTGTTCACCATCAAAGATCAGATATATTCATTGTCATTATCCCATGGAATATATCTTCACTTCCATCCCCAGCTATGGCGCCATTAATATTAACACTGAGAGTCACCCTCCGACTGCAAGAGGATAATCCCAATACCCATCAAAATGTAGATGTATTGGAATGGTTTGAGTAGGTGGATTAGTAAGACTGTAGAAAGAGGAAAAGATAACAAAAGTAACTACAGATCAGTCCTTGACCATTGGGTTATGGAGTCATAAGTATCATGAATAATGAAAGAATTTAAAGTGCCTATCATACAAAAGGATTTATGTGATGATGAGGAGAAAAAAGACAGAAAATTTATGAGTCCATAACCATAAAATATGGGCAAGATGATAGTAGATCCTCTACTTCCTTAGGAATCCATAGATCAAAGAAATGTTACACCTAGACAAGAAGAAAAATAGAAAAGTTTGATGAACCATGAAATATGGGCATGAGGGAAACAGTTCCTCCATCACCTTAGGAATCCATAAATTAGAGAGATTACATCCAGATAGGAAGAAAAACAGAAAGTATCTGATGAACCATGAAAGATGGTCACGATGGAAACAGATCCTCCATCACCTCAGTAATCCATAAGTCAAAGAAATTACATCCAAACAAGAAGGAAAATAGAAACTATCATATGAGCCATGAAATATGGGCATGATGACAACAGATCCTCCATCGCCTCAGGAATCCATAAATCAGAGAGATTGCATTCAAATAGGAAGGAAAACATGAAGGGTCTGAGTGATAAGTGATGAACATGGACAAGATAACAGCATCTCCTCCACCACCTTAGGAATCCATGAATCACAGATATTACAACCAGACAAGAAGAAACATAATAGCATGTAAACTAAGAATACGGTCTGATAAAAAAAACAATTCAAAGGAGTCTTCAATAAAATGATATTTACAATCCAAGCCTGAGGGCTTGGATTG
>SNQJ01S0163775.1:8310-21290 GCA_010110895.2 Picea sitchensis | reverse complement strand
TGTCTGTAAGCATATTTCAGTCATTTGTTATTAATGAAATGAAGTCTTATTTCCGTTGCATCTCTGTGTTTATGTGTATTGTTGTATTTCATTGTGTTCCTACATAAATCCGGATCATCAAAGTCTGCAAACATCCTTACTCCATCGATGTCCATAGGGACACACTCTAGTCTTCCAAAGGGGCTTACAGCTTGTTGATTAGCCATCCTAAGCCTAATAGGGGAATATATTAACTTAGGTTTTCCCATCAATGACCATGTCTTCTTCATCATGACATTGACCTTCAACCCTAAGTCGAGGACCACATAGTCTATATTGTACTCTCCAATTTGATAATCAAGGTGTAGTTCTTTATTTGTTCTTCTCTTCTTGGATAGTTGATGTACTGCTTTATTCAGGAAAGGATCTACCCTTTCTATCTCATATTGTCTGACCAAATTTTGTAGTTCTTGTATGGATTTTTCATATTTAATCAACTCAATACACGTATACAAGAAACTGACAAGTTTACTCACCTCTTTTCCTTCTCCAGGTGAAGTAGACTGATCAAATTCCAGAGGCATTCCATATTCTCTTACTTCTGGTCAAACTTTTGATGAAGAAGCTTGGTCTCTTTCGAATTCCTTTCTTGCTTCCTCAAGTATATTCTTCTCTTTCCTTGGGTCAAATTCTTGTGTCTTCTCTGCAACTTTCCCGACTCCTGAGTCTTCTGTAGTCTTTCCTTGGATCACTCTGTCTTCTCTTGTGACAGTGCCTCCTGATGTGATAACAATGACTCTGGGATATACTCCGTGAGTTTCTTCTTTGATTAGTTGTATTTGTTGATTTCCTCCTTGTTTCTACTGAAGCTTAGCCAACAATGTTGGACATTCCTCAATAACATGCTCGAATGAGTTGCAGTAGCTGCAAGTGGTACAAGGGTTCTGGCAATCCCTTTCCAAGTGTCCTGGTTGTGCGCAGTTATAACAGATGATCTGTCCTCAACCTCGACCCATACCTCCTCCTCTTCCTCTTCCTCGAAATCCACCCTGAGGGTTGAAGTTTCCTCTCCCAGAGGAATTATATTGCGCAGTGATTCCTTCTTGATGTACTTCACCTTGAATTTTGTATATATCCCTTGATCTTTCATGCATGAGATCATAAGCCCTACAATACCTGTCATCGTGTCCTACTGACTTATAGAACGTGCAATACATATTTGTGGGTGTCTGGACATATTTTTGCAGATAGTAACATTCACCAGGGTGATGTCGATTTCTACATACCTTGCACCAGGGAAGGGTAACTTGCTTCAAAGGGCTTGGAGCTCCAGAGGCTAAGTATTCCTGAAATAAGGGATAGTGTTCCTTGTCATGGCCTTCTGATTTGCATATGATACACCAGTTTTCTTCTCTTTTATCTTTTCCCTTGCCTCTCTTCATATCTTCAACCTATAGTGATAAGCTAGTTAGCTCACTCAAGATTTGACTCATACCTGAGTTGGATTCTCCCATAGGCATTGATTCTAGTTTCATGGCGATCTCCAGTGCCTCAGCCTGCAAAGTAATCTTTTGTTACATTAGAGGAACTATGATGTGTGGCAAGAGGGCGGAAATGAACCATTCCTTGTTCTACCCATTTGGGATTTGAAAACGCAAATGGTCTGTCAAGGTCTTAAATCTCTTATCAAACTCCCACACAAGTTTCGTTGTTCTCTGCTTGATTTCTTTTAGTTCTATAATGCACTGTGACTTTGAATTAGGCTTCTTGAATTAGGCAGCTAGCATAGTCTTAATAGAATTCAGTGGTTTAGGTGTAGGTCCTTGGACAAATTTCATGTACCACCTCAGTGTGCGATCTCTTAGGGTAGTGTTGAACTGAGCCCGTTTGACATCTTCATGGGTGATATTCTTAATACTCCACATAGCCTCACATAGAAACCAATGTTTATCAGGATCTTCAGATCCATCTCCTCTAAAGGTGGGTAACCTCATCTCATCTGCCATAAATCTTCCTAGGTTTCATGACTAAGTATTTAGTGGACTGCTAGTGATAGTTCTCTGAGCATTCTGATGACTTAGGTTACTCTAGTTATTTAACATTGTTGAAGTAACAGGAAGAATAATAGTAATTACTTCAACAGTCGATGCGGTTCTTAAAGTTTCTGGCTCTTCTTGGCGAGGTTCCTCTGTCCTAACGGATTCTGAATGCTCTTCATCTGTCAGATCAGCCTCTTCTCCATTGTATAACCCTTCATCTATGTATTTTTACTTAAACAGGTTAGCGAGGTGAACTACTCTAAATACTTTCCCACTGTGCATATGTCCAGCCTCTGTGTCGTTGTCGCTGTCTGAATTTTTGAACATTTATCTCTTTTGATCTGACTGATTACTGTATCTTCAACATGTTCTTCTCATGCAATAACATCTTGATCTTCAACTTCATAAAATGTAAAAATTTTACTCTAGGTCCCTTAAAGAAGTATCTCTCTACTTGGCTATATGATTCCACTCTGTCAACAACAAACTCAGTGATATACCCTCCAATGGTACTATCAAAAAATTCATCTACTTCTCTTGACACGACGATACCAACTCTCTTGACCTTCTTGATCAACGTCGATGTCCAAACCACCGGTGATCTGATTTTGACTTCAAACAGGGTATCTGCTAACCTAGCTAGCCACTCATATAGCTCCTGATGGATTCCTCCAAAGAAAATATCATGTATATCAGTAAATATATATCTTCCCAACCAATCCTCTGTACTAAGATTAGGGTTCTTGTTCTGGGATTCAGCGAAGTCTTTTTCTTGATCTTCTATCCACTTCTGAATCTTTGTCTTTGATGGAAACCACCTTGACATTCCCTCAAGAAGATTCTGGTCCCGGCAACAAAACCATTTGTTGGCACAGGGGCAGACCCAAGGTTCAGGCTCCAAGAAGGCACCAACAAGCTCTAACTACTGGCCCTTTTGGCAACACTTGTGAAGCAGATGCAGTATCACCCAAAGTAGCTATGGGGGGTTGTAAGACAGGGATGTATACAACCAAAGGGAATACCAAGTGGATATATTACAAGAACAAAAAAACATCTATATATCAAATCCTAGCTCAGATTTACTCTGCACAACTATCTTTCAAATCTAACACAATAAAACAATAGCAGCATACTAAATGATAGAGAACACAACATCAATCACACACAACACAAGATATACGTGGTTCACCCTCTCTCTAGTGATATGTCCACAAAACCGTGCTTTATGATATATTAATATGAAAGCATATTGTTCTTATCTGCGCTCTTAGCTAGCAAATCTTCTCTTCTTGTCTCTCTTTCTCTTTCTTTCTCTCCCCTCCCTACGCACCCAGCTGAAGATCTTACAATACCAGAAGGCTCTCACATTCAACACTTCTCTCTCACGTAGTAGTACTCACTTAATCATACAATAACAATGAACTCTCAACCCACTTAGCACCAACCCTTCCCAGGTCCTTTAGACCTTTATTTATACATTACAATAGATCTCAGACACCCTTAGGTTAAAACCTAAGTGTCAAAACCCTAGATACAAAAACTCTAGGTGTCTAAAACCCTAGGTCAACTTGACCCATGTTTTTCAGGGCTTCACCAGCATGTCTTTCCTTCCTTCACGCCCGGTGCTTCAAAGCATATGTTGACATCTTCTTTCACATGCTAAGTTGTCCACGATTCCTCTTCCTTGTTGATCTATCATCCTCAATCTCCTTGTCCAAAAACTTTCTTTCTCTTACTTCACTCTGTCTTTTCTGCTCTTTTTCTCTCTTCGACCCAATATTAGTCACTGTGTCTTTTGCGTAGTTTGCATTTTTCCTTTTCTCCCTAAGTCTTCGCTTGCTTCCATAACCAAGGGCCAACAGGTGGATGTAGATACCATAAAGGGATGGTGAGCACCATGTTTGGAAGGGTAATCATTACAACTACCTAGAATGCTTCGACTCCAGGTTGGGGGGAGAAAAATGGAATTTGGGTAATGGCCTAGGGGACTGTCTCCCAAACTGGGACTTTCCCCTGGAGGGAGGGGGAGATCCATGATAAATGTTGCAATGGTGTTCTCAGGGAACTCTTGAGGTAGTATTTCTTCAACTGGTGGAACTTTGATATGGGGAGGGGACTTAGTGATAGGAGTCTTGTCTCCGATGTTTGTTCCTTTAGAGGAAAATACACACACTTGTGATGAAAAAGATGGGTTTAGGAACAGTGGTGCTCCCTGATAAGTGCCCAACATGGATGGGTCTTGGAATAATCCAGGGCCAATGTTGACAACTGGAAAATAATTCAAGCTAGCGTGGACAAGGGGGAGGATGTTATCGATTTTGGTGAAATGGTTAGGCTTGTAATGTGTAAGTTGGTTGATGGTGTCGATCTTCCCATCTTCCCATTATGGGGGAACATCATTGTACAAAACACAAAAGAGGCGACTGCCTTCATAGAATACATGTAGTTGCGTCTGAACAAGATATTTTAATCAAGCTTTGAGTCAATAACTTCAATGTAAATGAGGATGGTTTTTCCCCCAAGTTCTATGGGGACATTTTGACAAATCCCTACGAAAGATGTCGGTCGACCATCGTAAGCTCGAAGGGTAATGGTAGAGGGTACTAGATCAGTGGAGCCAATTCTCTGCCACACGTGTTTAGACATGATGCATGTGGATGCACCTTCATCGATGATACACTGATAAACTATGGTGTTCCAGATCTTAACTGGTATCTAGAAGGATACTTGGGTGGGAAGATGTGGTTATCCTCTATCTTAATCAAATGTGATCAACTACATGTTAGCTAGGTCGACTGCCCCCAAGGCAGAAAGCAAGGATTTTCACTGTGATGGAAATTTTTGGAGGACCTCCAACATAGATATGGCTATAGGAGATTGGGCTAAGTCATCAACCAGACTATAATTATGAGAAGCCCTAGCATGAGGGTTATGTATATTCTTTCATAAAGGAATACATGGTATGTGGGGAATGGTTTTCGAGTTAGGACATGGAATCATCAATGGTTGTCTTGCAATAGCTGGCAATGTTTCTGAGGTGGTTGGGATATATTCAAGAGGCATGTCGTATTGATGGATGTGGGTCTGCAGAAGAATTTCTTCACTGGTGAGGAGTACATTGTGATCAATCGGATTCCCAGGTTGAGTGGCACCCAGGTTTGGATATTGCCCCATTTGTGGTGGGAAAGGATGCATCTCCTGTTGGGCATTCATCACACCTTGGTGTGGAATAGGGTTTTGCAACACAGCTGAGGGTGGTTGTTGCAAATATTTTTGTGGGGCCTGCTGAGGGGAAGGAAACGCTGGAGGACATGGTGCGTTCATGGAATCTTTCATCCATTTGAAGTCAACAATTTTGGGGCAATGGTGAGTATAATGACCATGCTCACTGCAAAGAGAAAAAGGGAAGCTCATCCTGAGGTTGTTGTTTTTGTTCCTCCCTTGGTGTTTGTTTTTATTTCCTCCTTGGGGGTTCTAGTTACCCTGTTTGTTGTTGCCCTCAGCAGGTTGGTTTTGTTGGGGGTTATTTCCCCCTTGTCCTGGGTTATTATTGTTTAGGTTTTTTCCTTTCTTTTTGGCATTATTCGAATGATGGACCATATTTTTTGTATTCAGTTGTTCAAAATTTTTAAATTGTTGAATGGGAGAGGGTTGAACAAAGTTAACCCCAATGCATGGTTGTCCTTGTGGAGGAGAAATTGTCTATGGAGGACCAGGAAATGGAAAATATGGATTATTTTGTGGCAATGATCCGTAGGGTGCATAGGAAGGTGTAGCGCTTTCACTAGTGCCTAGGTTATAAGCTGGGGTAGAGGGAGTACCATAATTTGGTTGAATAGTCGGATGCATCATGGGTGCCGACATGGGTCCACTCGTTGGTCGTTGGAGGACAACATGGTATGGCCGATGATAAGGGGGGGGAGGGAAATAAGGGGATCCTCCACACATTGGTGGATATTGGGGTGTACCATACATATGTGGTGGTTGGATGTATGGATTTTGGTGTGTTTTGGTACCAATCAATCCATCCACTGAGTGAGACATCCCAGGTTTGTCCTAGCCGAATGGTATGGGTCTCGGGGCGTCAGGTAGTATTGTGTATAAATATCATGATTGTGCATAAATGAGGTCGTATTGTTGATCCTTGTTGATGGCTTCCTCTTCGGTTTGGGGGAAGGTGGAGGCCACATCTTTGGAAAGGAGAGAGACAAGTGATCTGACTAATTAAAGTGGAACCAAGTAAATATGACCATAAAATAGTAGCACTCACAGGGGTGAGAGATGGTTGTTCTGGTGATTTGGAAAGACTAGGAACTCCTCCTAGGATAGGAGGGAGATTTTGCTAGCGTCTGGACTGACGAGGATTCTGTGGGTCCCCTATGATGTTCGATTAGCAAAGTGAATGTGTGCAAATGGTGATGAGAGCAATAAATGAACAAGAGTCTTGTATAATTTGGAACTTCACATTAATATATCTCACAATTGCATGTAATCAAATGAGCATCATACAGATATCAATTGGAAAGAAGCATACATGTGGGTAGGTGTATTTTGTCCACGTGGGAGAACAAAGAAAACAAATGATTGTATCCTGAAAAGATGTAATGTCCTTCCTCTCAAATAGCACTGGACCTTCCAATAACACTCAACAGTGGGGTCTAAAGCCACCGGAAGAGGAACTAGTGAAGGATGAACCAATCAGTTATAATGAGGGGTAGAGGGTGCATATCCTGAAAGAGCTGGCGATATTTCCCAATAGCCACACAAAATCTGATCAAGGTGCAATTGCAGCCCACAATTGCCACCTGGGTGATGTCCTAAAATTTGGCCACTAGGTACCTCGTTCAAAGTGCGACATTTAGATTTTTGGCCTCAGAAATGGATCATGGGTTGGATCCCTTCCAAGAGGTGGGTGCCTCAAGGGGGGACACACAAAACAACCAGACCTCGACCTTCGACCCTTCACTGGTATCTCCCTTCCTTATGGTGTTAGGAACACTTGACTTGGAGGCTTTAAAAGTTCCCTATTTGTCAACTTCTAACGTTTGAAGATGTGAGAACTAGATAATGGGGGGTATTTTGGATGCCTACCCACGAGATCCTACCTAACCTAAAAATTTCTTTTGGCACCTCCTGTGGAGGAAAACTTAATGAGTTTTTATAAAAAAATTAGGTGTGGTTGTTTGGGAGATTGGGGGTGTGAACCAATCTCGTTTGAATTAAGTGGGTGTGGATAATTTCTTCAAGAAATAGTGGGACGTTTCAGAAACCCTTTGGAAGAAACCTACTTCAACCTTCACAATTCGAGATGAAATTATGTGAGTGAGTAGTTACTTTGTGTGTGGGCAAGTGAACAAATGTGCCAAATTTTTAATAAGTTAGGTGTCAATTTGCAACATGTGGACTTCCTGTGGTCCTTACAAATCTTGATACCTATCTTTCTAGATGCCATTGGCACAACCTTGAGAAATTTTAAAGTCCCCAAAGAACTAGCATGTGGACATATGGGTCCTTACCAATCCTTTAAACTCCCTAATGTGATTTAATCTAAGAAATATTTTGAACAACTATCCTAGATTTCAATCATGTGGGAATGTATGGGCTCGTTACTAAATAATTTAAACCCCCCTAGTGATGTAAACTAAGAAAGTAGCTTTAAAAAACTATCCTATCTTTGCAACATGTGGGCATGTATGGGCCCTTGCAAATTTAAGATGTTTGAAAAAGAAACTAAGAGGAGACCTAGGGGGGATTTGTCCTCTTCTAAATATTTTAAGGGATATGAAATGTCCCCTTAATCACTTTTCTGATTCTCAAGATCGCTCTATGGTGCGAGCGAAGAGCATACTCAATGATTAAAGTTTGATTTTTGGTCCCAATGTAAGTGTTTTTATATGTGATAGTAAAGGATATTCAACTTAACTTTTTACAGTCAAAACAAGCCATCCATGTTGCAACTCAAAAACAAAAGAGGAGAAATATGGTTCTTTTTAACTGCCTAAGTGCTTATTTTTTGACTAACCCTTCATGTGGAGAGGGAATCTAAGTGTGGTACATTTACAAATTTCATAAAAGCAAGATTTTGAAGGCTAAGGGCCTTCAAAAAATCACAAAAACAACTCTTACAATGTTGGAATTTCGAACAGGTGCATGAGTTATAGTTCAGACAAAGGCGTAGTGGGCGTAGACTGCGTAGTGAAAAAAATACCTTTGGGCACACTATGTGCAGAATGAACAGAGAACATAAGTGTTGTGGGCGCACAATGCTCTGAATGCGCGTTTGTGGGATGAAATACCCGTGCACGTTCTGATACACGTTTGGGGGGGGGNGGATTTTAAGTGGAATTCTCCTCTTCCAGCTCCAAGCTTAGCTCTTTGCAGGTAAGGATAGGCAGGTTATGATCCCTACAAGGAAAATGGGTCAAAAAGAAGTTCTCAAACAACCCAAATATGGAGGAAATTGATACCTTATCCCCAGTATGGTCATTAATTTGTTGTGTCCCTTTCGACACTTGAATAAGAAAAAGAGAGGCACTTGCAAGTCTAGTTGGGGTTGCTAGATAGGACAGGGGTTAGTGTATGAATCAAACAATTCAATCACATGAAATAAACAAACAACTAAGCTAGAAACAACTAAATAAATAAAACTAAAATGCATGAGGAAATTAGAACCAAAATCAATCAAACAAATGACCAATAACATGCCACCAATGGAGAAGTATATTAGTGGGAAAACACCGTAGAGAAAGGGGGAATTGTGGATCTCATATTCCTCCTTGGGAGAGATCTTGAGTCCCCTATGTGAGATCTCTTCTTACAAATGGTAAACTAGAAAGAAAATAGTGAAGAAATCCAAGATTATTCCCTCAATAGGTGAGTTGAATAGATTATTGAGATGATGCTAGTATTCTCCAAGAAGAAAAGAGGTTTCTTGTAGGATAATAGAGGCAGCATAACAATACAATGATATTCTTAAAGTCTTAGTGCACCCAACCGGTCTTTAGTGTGAACAAGGGGCCCTTTAGGGAACCCTTAGGTCTTTGACCAACCCCCCACTCGGATTATGCTCAGATTTGAGGGTCAAATTAAGTTGAGAGTTGGTCCAGAAGTGGGTGGGGGCCTAACAAGAACCATAAATGCGTCGTTCACAGGTGTGCATGGATTTTCTCATACACAGTCGTGCATATGGCACATTTTGATCTCTATGGGATTCTTTGGCCTGCACACTGCGCGCGCGCTTCCTTTAGTGTTTTAGCGCATGTCAATTTTTTGACCAGTTGTATAGTTTTTTCCTCTTGGAAATGCTTTCTTGGTGTTGCAGGTGAACTAATAGGTGTTTGGAGATGTTGCATTCTTGTAACCATTTGCATGCGATTTGCAGACGAAATTTCAGTGATAACAATGACTAATTATGACTAATAAACAAGGAAAAACCTTAGGAAAAAGAAATCCTAAGTGTGTGTGAAGTAACTCCAACAAACTAGTGGATGGAGTTCATGATGAAGTTGAGCCGCTAGCTTCTTAAACTAGGGGATAACTACCAACCATGTGTTGGGAATTCACAAGCATAGTTTTCTTTAGTTTTTAAGCTTGTGTAAAAATCAAATCTATCCCAAGCATAATTTTGTTTTGTTTTAAGCTTGCGTAAAAATGAAAACAATCCTGAATTTAGTCTTTGTTCTTTCTCATGCTCGTAAATACATGAGACCAATTTATCAAGCTTAGTCTTTTCTCTTTCTCGTACTCGTAAATCAATGAGAATGTAACCGAGTAAACATTTATCACTTTTTTCAGACTCGTAAAGGTTATACGAAAAAGGAACCCCCTAGAGTTCCCTTTAATCTCTTTTAAGACTCTCTAAACATGAAAAGATTGTCGAGCAATCTTGTTCTTTTCACAATCGTTAAATTATTTGAAGAAAACTTTTTTTGAGCGGTAGTTTATCTCTTTTTCGGTCTCATCAGACTACTTTACGAAAAAGGAACTGAGAGAGTTATCTTTAAGTGTTTTTCAGACTCTCTAAACATGAAAAACCCTTGAGTTTTCTTTCTTTTGACTCGTTAAACAAACATCGAAAGGCCCATATGGGACTGAACCACTCCTTCCTAGGGCTAGTTAAACATACTCCGAGGGACTCATCCGAAGGATGAGCTTACATTTCAAGCATATGTTATCCTCCTCAATCTTGTGTAAAAATAAAGAGGTACTCGCCAGAAATGGTGGGGGGGGAATTTGGACAGAAATGTATATGAACTTGTATTCTATGGAAGAGTCATTTTTTGAACATGACACCCTTTCACTCACTTTGTGTCTAGGTTGGAAAATCTGCTTGTCTCTTGATCATACTCCTTTATAAGATTACAAATTGGTTTGTGATCCATGTTCTTGAGTCAGTGTTTCCAAGACATTTTTCGTGTCGTCAATATGTTCAAAGAGATGTTCAACCCGAAAAGCCTTCTATTGCGTCAGTCATTTCTGCAGTTCTTAAGCCTTCTATTGCATCGGCCCTCCCTGAGTCAGTCCTAAATCATTTGTTACTCTGATCTACTTCAAATCTTGTTACTCATTTCACGTCATTGATGGGGGATACATTAAGGCCCTCTTGTGATGAGTCTTTTCCTGTCAAGTTCAACTCATTATCCAGGAATTAGACTTAGAAAATAATTTGTACCTTAGAAATGCATGCCTCAATGGCAGGTTTCCTCACTCTTGATAGTGGGTTTTCATTATTGACCCCTGATTGGGAGATTCCACCAAGTGTTCAACTTCAGCTCATTAATTCGCACCCGTTGGATTGTACCGATGTACCTTAGGATTCATTGACATTAATGGTCATTTCCTTCACACTTGTTAATGATATTCCTTAATGATGGGTAATCAAGTGGTTTCTACCATGTTCGACTTCAACACATGTATCTGCATGGTTAGGTTCATACTATAGAGTGGTGGAGATGAAGACCCTGGATCTTTTCTGACAGATTTAGGTTGCGTTGGAGTATATTCAGTTTGTACTGTTTCATAGATCCACATTGTATGTCTCATGCCTATGTTCAAATTTGAGTCTTTAACACATACATCCACGGTGTATTTTTGGTGGCTATGTTCAGATTTGAGTCATATTGGCATGGATCCACAGTGTATGTTTGGTGGCCATGCAAGATACCAGATATATAAAATATGCAGAACAGAAATAAAATGCTAGAAATGGTAGAATAACAGTAAAATATCCAGCATAATCTTCACAATACACAGAAATGTTATACGAAATAGCAATAGAAAAGCACTTTGATTCAGAAAGAAATGTTCACAGGCCTCTTCGATGGGGCAACCTCCAGTCGAGCAGCGCTCTGTTACAATAATCTCCAAGCTAGGGTTTTCGTACCCTCGACCCTTATTTATACTAAATATGTCTATTAAGAGAAGAATCTAGAGGAAGATCCTTCTAGAAGTGGAAGCTTCTATTAGGTCTTCTTACATCCGCCTTATTCTATTTTATTGAAAGGCCTTATTAATAATGACCTTTATTACATCCGAATACATTGATCTACCTATGNGACCTTAATAGGCCATGACCTGTCTTACTTGACATGGATCTTCGCATGTCGGCATTTATGCTTTGAGTCATTTTTATTCTGAGTATGGGAATTCCTGCCTCAGTGATTATATATTATTGTACTGTATTTCCTTGTTTGTCGGCAGGTTTCAACCCAACTGTTCCTTGTTCCCTACACACACTCGACAAAGTATTTCAGCTATCACTCTATTCTAACTTCATACTTTGGGGGGCTCTCTGTTACACATTATTTTCTTCATCCCTATGACCATTAATGATGTAAACCTATTTGTTTCCTTTAGAGGGGTCAGTGGTCTGAATTCCTGAAGAGAGAAGGGAGAAGAACTTTTATTGAGAGAATAAGTTGGGTTTTCCTTTGTAAAAACCCTATTAAGGAAGATTTTCGTAGGTTGCACTATACACAGGGTGTAGAAATGCCTGATTTTTGCACCTTGCTCTATAGCTAGGTTGTAGATTTTATGTAGGTTGCTCTATAGCTAGGGTGTGGAAATTCTTGTACGTGGGAAAAACGAGCGTCTTCTCAATGCTTCTAGAAGGAGAATCTTATATGGTGAGGTGGCCTCCGAATGGTTTGGATATTACTCACTTTCATGATTTAGTGGGATCATCCTAACCTCCTCACCTCATCCTCTTTAGCTTATAAAAGGAGAGGAGCTCTCATGGAGAAGGTTAGATTGGCTTGTTATTGAGTTTTGTAGCTTGGAGCTTTTGGAGCTTGTATGTTGTCTTTGATCTTTGCTTTGTCAAGATAGATTGTGAGTAGCTATCAGATCTACAGTCTCAAAATACATGGATTAGAAGTGTGTGTGAAGCAAGGAACTGTTGGAAGGAACCTGACAACATCAAGGCATTTGGTTGTATCTTTCTTCCACATTGTATAATACAGTGGCATGTTTCTTTGCCATAAAATCATTCTCATTTTATTAAATGACTCCTTGATCACATGTATAATCTTTCATTGAGTATACTATTGTTGCTTTCACTTTGGTTGGTTTGTGTCGTTGCAAATCCAATATCACAAGAGCAACGGAGCAGAGAGAGGACAACAAAGATACAAGGAATCGATATTCAAAGGTATGCCATTCATCTCTTGTTTGATAGTAAATTCGATGATTAGAGCTTAGGGAAAGCGCCATGTCCTATCTTGTTTTGTTCTATATCTATGCGGATCTAGGGGGATTGATTTGTGTCTGCACTTAAAAATTAACCCGATAAAAATATGCCCCCATTCGTAGCAGTGGTGTTGGAGATTGGGGGTGAGGGTGGCGTGGCTGGAGTTATTACTCGAATATGCATCGAGATTCCCTCTAACTGAGGAAGGGATGGTTGAGGAACCATCCCAGGTGGATTTGGATACCATACAGGGATGGCGAGTACCATGTTTGGAA
>SNQJ01S0163772.1:18385-39676 GCA_010110895.2 Picea sitchensis | reverse complement strand
AAAGTGAGGCTACTACCTTTGTTTTACAAGCTCCAACTTGTTGAGAGCACCAACTCTCTGGTTTCTCTAGCACCGACTAGAAGGAAGTGCCAACTCCCTGAGTGTTCCAGCACCAACTGGATGGAAGCACCTACTTCCACTTATACAAGCACCAACTTGTTTGAGAGCACCAACTCTCTAGTTTCTCTAGCACCGACTAGAAGGAAGCACCAACTCCCTAAATATTCCAGCACCAACTGGATTTATACAAGCACCAACTTGTTTACATAAAAGTCTGTGTTTTCCCAAGCACCACCCTGCCACCCTGTTTTCTAGCCACAACTAGATGGAAGCTACAACTCCCAATATTCAAGCGCCAACTCGAATATCAGAGGACCACATTCCTCCCTAGCACCACCCTTCCTCCCTAATTATAAATAAATGATTAAATAACCAACAACATAGATAAATCGATTCTTACCACTTCTTCTCTATTTTGTAAATCTGGTCTACTTCTAACTGTTCTGCAATTCTTCTCTTCCTCTGTATGTTCTGTAATTCTTCTCTTCCTCTGCCTATTCTACAATTCTTCTCTTCCTCTGTCTGTTCTACAATTATTCTCTTCCTCTGTTTGTTCTGCAATTCTGCTCTGCTTCAAGTTGTTCTGCAATTATGGTCTTGCTTCTGTCTATTCCTCATCTATTACTCATCTCTAAGTTTTACCTCACAATGCACATACTGTCGGTCTCACACTGTGCATACTAAAATTTTCCCTTTCTTTCAGTTCAACTCATTTTTCATTCAGAATGACCAACCATGCACAGTCACTACATGTTTCTTTTAACCACTTCCTCTACAGTTACACCTTGAATCTTCTTGGGCAAAAATGCACAACAACTAAATCGCCAACCATCCAAGAACCATGATTTGGTTCTGCTAACTGAATTGTAACTGAATAGTTAATCGTGAAGATCAACAATATCCCTTTGATCAGATGCTCAAATAACCAGCACCATTGGATTAAATCCGTAGGGTCTTGCATTTATCTCATATGCCCACTAGCTATGATCGAGTGCTAAACAAAATTTGAATTTTGTGATTTTACATTTTGGCATAATTGTGATGAAGGGTCTCGGCACTCCAAGTCGTGATCACCAAGACTCTAAGATGGAGCTTAGAACCGCTAGCTTCTTCCCCTCACGTAACCACTGGTGGTGACCACAAGTTGTGCCAAAAGGTGCTTCGTATTTCATGAACTTATGAACATCATCGATCCTGATCAACTGATCCAGATTATTTTCGGCACGAAATGAGCCCAGAGATATAATAAAGAAATGCACAGAGATATTGCAGATATTCAATAATATAACAAAAATGTATCAAATATGCAACCATAAACATAGATATATAGTAATAATCAGGAATGTCAAAAGTCCTAGACATCCAAAAACCTAANTAAGTTAGTACATCAACTTCTCGGGGTCGTAACTTTTGCATACAATCTTCGTTTTAGGCATATGATAGCTCGTTGGAAAGGTATCATCGAGGAGAGTCATTTTGGGAGATCAATTATTCTTTTTAATATCATTGAGAACCTCAATATCAAAAAAAAAAATCATTTAGGCAATCAAAATGGCCCCAAAAATTAAAACCTGCTAAAAATAGTAAATTGCCAAAATTGCCAGAAAATTGTTTTGAGCTAGTTGGAAAAGGTGGGTGGCCACCAATATCCTCCTAGATAAATAATTCCTCCTTAGGAAGCAATGGTCTCCATTGCGTTGAGTTCCCAGGGGAGAGGGAAAAGCATTTGTTGAATCTGCATCTAGGTGAGTTGCTTGTATTGCTAGAGATGTCGCACTGCTTAGTTTGTGGAAGTCTGTCATGAACCTGTTGAAGTTGAGGTTGTTCAACAAGTCGAGCTACATGAAAGGAAGGTGTATAGAAGGAATCTTTGCACTTTTCTACAACCTTTTCAACCTGCTTATGTTGGATAGAAGGTGCAGGGGGTAAGACTGTAGTGGTTGCAGTGTCCTTTTGTTCACCTTTTGAACAGATTGTGAAGAAGCTGAATTTTGCAGTATGAGACACTACCTTGTGACACTTTTTAGGTGGAACAATAGTTGGAACTACCTCTGGTATTCTGTAGAGATGACCCCCCAAAGTAACAATGACACTACGGGGTTGAGACTCATAAACAGCATGGCGCTTCCGCATATATGGTTGGCCCAAGAGATCATCACAGACATCATGTGGGGAAACATCACATAATACCTCTTCCTTGAAGGTCTAGATGCCGTATGACAATTGACATTGCTGGCTAACATAGAGATCTCATCCTTGGCGAAGCCACCCAATGTTGTATGAATACATGTGTGGTGTTGTCGACAAGCCCAACTGTTTGACGACCTCTACTAGGATGAGGTTCTTCTGGCTATCACTATCAACAATAAATTGCAGCGGGGTCCCCTTCACCCACATCTGTGCATGAAAAAGGTGCTCCCCCTCTTCGGGATCTGTAGGTTCTTCTGGTTGAATATATGCGGTTGTGACAATAGTAGTGGCATTTGCGTCAATGATTTGTTCTTTACCAGTGTTTTCAGAATCGGATTCTGAACTAGGGTTCGGCTCCTTGTCTTTGAAATTGGAAACCAATGATTTTTTTGAGTGACATTCATTAGTGTTGTGCCAGGGGATTTTGTGGAAATCGCACCATTTTTCGGTGTCCTTCTTTGTCTTCTCGTGACCCTTCTTTTCCTGTGTCTTTGATTGGTTTTCGGGAGACTCTTTGTTAGGGTTGTCTTTGTCATACTTTGGTTGTTTTAGATTTACAGATCTGAAATCCCATTTGTTCTGGTGCTTAAATTTCTACTCAATTTTAACAGCATATCGATAAGTAGCACCGAGTGATGAGATGTCCAGAAAATACATTTCAGTCTGGATATATCTGTGTAGAGCCCCACGGTATTTCAGAACCAAATGTTGCTCGGAGTCTTTGATACACAGCTTGGTGCACAAGGTATGGAAGGTATTTTTTACCTCCAAAACTGCTTGGCCCCTCTCTTTCCGCAGTGTGGTCCATCTCATGTACTCGTCCTCAGAGTTTCCAATGGGGTATTACTGTTCCTTTACCGCATCCACAAAAAAGTCCCTAAGGGATCGACCCCATATATTTCAGACTCCTCTGTGGAACTATGATCCCAATAAGTTTCCCACCAATGTTTGACATGGGGGAGATATTTAAGGAGTGTGAAGGTGATATTTTATTTGTCGGAAAATTTGTGAACAGAGAAATAACCTTCAAGCAGATTTAACCATTTTTCTAGGGCTTCTGCATCTATTTGTCCTTCAAATACATGAATATAAAAACTAACTTGTACCTTGAAAGGTGAGGTGCCTCCAAAGTGGTCACTTGATGAAGATGCACCTGTTACTATCGGCAGGCATTGAAGGATGTGGGAAAAATTCTCCATCATTTCATCCCTCTGTCGCGTGAGAGCTTGCTCAAGCAACAGACTGATAGGATCGTCTGCTCCATCATTTTTATTTTCTTCCACCATTGAGGGTTTCTTGGGTGTGCGAGAGAATTTTTCCTCAAGAGAGACAAGCTCAAGACCCAACTTGCTATACTTGGACCTCATCGGGGACATGCACTGAAAAAATGATCAAGAGCAGCCTGCTCTGATACCACTGATCCGGATTATTTTCGGCACGAAATGAGAGAGGAGATATAATAAAGAAATGCACAGAGATATTGAAGATATTCAATAATATAACAAAAATTTATTAGATATGCAACCATAAACACATATATACAGTAATACACGATTTCTATTAATCAAAGAAATGTACAGAGACTGTAAAAATACAGAGTGAAAGACTCGCTAGAATGATGGCATCTTATCTCTGAGAAGAGATGTGACGACTACTCGCATTCACAAGAAGATGATTACAATGAGGCTCTGGAGGCATTTTTACAATAAACAAGAATGACAAAAGTCTTGGACATCCAAAAACCTAACCCTAGGAGATGAAGTGCCAAAAGTCATGTGGGCCCCGTTTGGGTAAGTTAGTACATCAACTTTCCGGGGTCGTAACTTTTGCATACGATCTCCATTTTAGGCATATGATAGCTCGCTGGAAAGGTATCATCAAGGAGATTCATTTTGAGGGATGAATCATGCCTTTGGATATCATTGAGAACCACGATCTAAAAAAACCTTCATTTAGGCCCTCAAAATGGCCCCAAAAATTCAAACCTATTAAAAAAAAAAATTTGTCAAAATTGCCAGAAATTTTTTTTGAGCCAGTCGAAAAAGGTGGGTGGCCACCGGTATCCTCATGGATCAATCCTCCATCCTTAGGAAGCAATGGTCTCCATTGCGTTGATTTCCCAGGGGAGAGGGAAAAGTGTTTGTTGAATCTGCATCTGGGTGAGTTGCTTGTATTGCAAGAGACGTCATGCTGCTTAGTTTGTGGAAGTCTGTCATGAACCTGTTGAAGTTGAGGTTGTTCAACAAGTCGAGCTACATGAGAGGAAGGTGTGCAGAAGGAATCTTTGTGCTTTGTCACAACCTTGTCGACCTGCTTCTGTTGGATAAAAGGTTCAAGGGGCGAGACTGTAGTGGTTGCAATGTCCTTCTATTATCCTTTTGAACAGATTGTGAAGAAGCTGAATTTTGTAGTATGAGATACTACCTTGCGACACTTTTTAGGTGAAATAATAGTTGGAACTACCTCTTGTATTCTGTAGAGATGACCCCCCAAAGTAACAATGACACTACGGGGTTGAGACTCATAAATAGCATGGCACTTCCACATATATGGTTGGCCCAAGAGAACATCACAGACATCCAGTGGGGCAACATCACATAATACCTTGTCCTTAAAGGGTTGGATGTTGTATGAAAATTGACATTGCTGGCTGACGCAGAGATCTCGTCCTTTGCGAAGCCACCCGATGTTGTACGGCTGCAGGTTTGGTGTTGTCGACAATCCCAATTGTTTGACGAACTCTGCTGAGATGAGGTTCTTTTGGCTTCTACTATCAATAGTAAAATGCAGTGGGGTCCCCTTCACCCACATCTGTGAATGAAAAAGGCACTCCCCCTCTTTGGGATCTGTTGGTTATTCTGGTTGAATTGATGCATTTGCGACAATAGTAGTGGGGTCTGCGTCAATGATCTGTCCTTTAACAGTGTTTTTAGAATCAGATTCTGAATCAGGTTTTGGCTCCTTGTCTTTGATCTCGGCCACCAATGATTATTTTGAGTGACATTCATCGGTGTTGTGCCAGGGGATTTTGTGGAAATCACACCATTTTCTAGTGTCCTTCTTTGTCTTCCTGAGGCCCTTCTTTTCGTGTGTCTTGGACTGGTTTTCGAGAGACTGTTTGTTAGGGTTGTCTTTGTCATAATTTGGTTGTTGTGGATTTATAGATCTGAAATCCCATTTTTTTTGGTGCTTAAATTTCTGCTCGATTTTAACAGCATATCGATAAGCAGCATCGAGTGATGAGATATCTAGAAAATCCATTTCAATCTGGATGTATCTGTGTAGAGCCCCATGGTATTTCAGAAGAAAATGTCACTTGGCGTCTTTGATACCCAGCATGGTGTGCAAGGTATAGAAGGTATTTTTGAACTCCGGAACTATTTGGGCCCTCTCTTTCTGCAGTGTGGTCCATCTCATATACTGGTCCTCATAGTTTCCAACAGGGTAATATTGTTCCTTTACCGCATCCCCAAAAAAATCCCAAGTGGGATCGACCCCATATATTTCAGACTCCTCTATGGAACTCTTCTCCCAATAAGTTTCCCACTAATCTTTGACATGGGGGAGAGCTTTAAGGAGTGTGAAGGTGATCTTTCTTTGTCGAAAAATTTGTGAACAGAGAAATAACCTTCTAGTAGATTTAACCATTTTTTTAGGGCTTCTACATCTATCTGTCCTTCAAATACAGGAATATCAAAATTAACTTGTACCTTGAAATTCAAGGTGCCTCCAACGTGATCACTTGATGAATATGCACCTGTTGCTATACGTAGGCATTGAGGGATGTGATAAAAATTCTCCATCATTTCGTCCCTCTGTCGCGTGAGAGATTGCTCAAGAAACAAACTGATAGGATCGCTTGCTCCGTCCTTTTTCTTTTCTTTCACCATTGAGGGTTTCTTGGGTGTGCGAGAGTGTTTGTCCTCAAGAGAGACAAGCTGGAGACCCAACTTTCTATACTAGGACCTCACCGGGGACATGCAATGAAAAAACAATCAAGAGCAACCTGCTCGGATACCACTGATACGGATTATTTTCGGCACAAAATGAGAGGGAAGATATAATAAATAAATGCACAGAGATATTGCAAATATTCAATAATATAACAAAAATGCATCAGAGATGCAACCATAAACAAAGATATATAGTAATACACGATTTCTATTAATCAAAGAAATGTATAGAGACTATAAAAATACAGAGTGAAAGACTCGCTAGAATGGTGGAAGCTTATCTCTGAGAAGAGATGTGACGGCTACTCACATTTGCAAGAAGATGATTACAATGAGGATATGGAGGCCTTTTTACAATAAACAGGAATTCCAAAATTCCTAGACATCCAAAAACCTAACCCTAGGAGATGAAGTGCCAAAAGTCATGTGGGCCCCGTTTGGGTAAGTTAGTACATCAACTTCACAGGGTCGTAACTTTTGCATACGATATCTGTTTTAGGTGTACGATAGCTCGTTGGAAAGGTATCGTCAAGGAGATTCATTTTGGTGGATCAATCATGACTTTGGATATCATTTATAACCTAGATATTGAAAAACCTTCATTTAGGCCCTCAAAATGGCCCCGAAAAATAAAACCTGCTAAAAATAATAAATTGCCAAAATTGCCAGAAAACTCTTTTGAGCCAGTCTAAAAAGGTGAGTCTCCACCGATAGCCTCCTGGATCAATCCTCCCTCATTAGGAAGCAATGGTCTCCATTGCGTTGAGTTCCCAGGGGAGAGGGAAAAGCGTTTGTTGAATCTCCATCTGGGTGAGCTGCTTGTATTGCTGGAGACGTCGCGCTGCTTAGTTTGTGGAAGTTTTTTATGAACCTGTTGAAGTTGAGGTTGTTCAACAAGTCAAGATACATGAGAGGAAGGTGTGTAGAAGGAATCTTTGTGCTTTGCTGCAACCTTGTCGACCTGCTTCTATTGGACAGAAGGTGCAGCGAGCGAGACTGTGGTGGTTGCAATGTCCTTCTGATCTCCTTTTGAACAGATTGTGAAGAAGTTGAATTTTGCAATATGAGATACTACCTTGTGACACTTTTTAGGTGGAACAATAGTTGGAACTACCTATGGTATTCTGTAGAGATGACCCCCCAAAGTAAAAATGACACTACGGGGTCAAGACTCATAAACAACATGGCGCTTCCACATATATGGCTGGCCCAAGAGAACATCACAAACATGCAGTGGGGAAACATCACATAATACCTCATCCTTGAAGGGCTAGATGTCATATGACAATAGACATTGCTGGCTGACATGGAGATCTCGTCCTTGGCGAAGCCACTCGATGTTGTACGGTTGCGGGTGTGGTGTTGTCAACAATCCCAACTGTTTGACAACCTCTGCTGAGATGAGGTTCTTTTGGCTTCTACTATCAACAATAAATGTAGCATGGTCCCCTTCACCCACATCTATCAATGAAAAAGGTGCTCTCCCTCTTCGAAATCTTTTTTCTCTTTTGGTTGAATTGATGCGATTGCGACAATAGTAGTGGGGTCTACATCAATGATCTGTCCATTACCAGTGTTTTCAGAATCGGGTTCTGAATTAGGGTTTGTCTCCTTGTCTTTGATATCGGCCACCAATTATTGTTTTGAGTGACATTCATCGGCATTGTGCCAGGGGATTTTGTGGAAATTGCACCATTTTTTGATGTCCTTCTTTGTCTTCTCGTAACCTTTCTTTTCCTGTGTCTTGGACTGGTTTTCGGGAGACTGTTTGTTAGGGTTGTCTTTGTCATACTTTGGTTGTTGTGGATTTACAGATACAAAATCCTGTTTGTTCTGGTGCTTAAATTTCTTCTCGATTTTAACAACATATCGATAAGCAGCACCGAGTGATGAGATGTCCAGAAAATCCATTTTAGTCTGGATGTATCTTTGTAGAGCCCCACAGTATTTCAAAACCAAATGTCGCTTGGAGTCTTTGATACCCAGCTTAGTGCGCAAGGTATGGAAGGTATTTTTGAACTACAAAACTGTTTGGCCCCTCTCTTGCTACAGTGTGGTCCATCTCATGTACTGGTCCTCATGGTTTCCAATAGGGTAATACTGTTCATTTACCGCATCCACAAAAAAATCCCAAGTGGGGTCGACCCCATATATTTCAGACTCCTCTGTGCAACTCTTCTCCCAATAAGTTTTCCACCAATGTTTGACATGGGGGAGAGCTTTAAGGAGTGTGAAGGTGATATTTTCTTTGTCGAAAAATTTGTGAACAGAGAAATAACCTTCTAGCAGATTTAACCATTTGTCTAGGGCTTCTACATGTATCTGTCCGTCAAATATAGGAATATCAAAATTAACTTGTACCTTGAAAGGAGAGGTGCATCCAAAGTGGTTGCTTGATGAAGATGAACCTGTTGCTATCGGCAGGCATTGAAGGATGTGGGAAAAATTCTCCATCATTTCGTCCCTCTGTCGCATGAGAGCTTGCTCAAGCAACAGACTAATAGGATCCTCTGCTCCGTCATTTTTCTTTTCTTTCACCATTGAGGGTTTCTTGGGTGTGCAAGAGCAGTTGTCCTCAAGAGAGACAAGATCGATACCCAACTTGATATACTCGGACCTTGTCGAGGACATGCACTGAAAAAACGATCAAGAGCAGCCTGCTCTGATACCACTGATCCAGATTATTTTCGGCACGAAATGAGAGCGGAGATATAATAAATAAATGCACAGAGATATTGCAAATATTCAATAATATAAAAATGTATTAGAGATGCAGCATAAACACGGATATACATTAATACATGATTTCTATTAATCAAATAAATGCAGTGGCAAAATACAGAGTGAAAGTCATCAAATAAATGTACAGAGACTGTAAAAATACAGAGTGAAAGTCTCGCTAGAATGGTGGCAGCTTATCTCTGAGAAGAGATGTGATGATTGCTCGCATTCGCAAGAAGATGATTACAATGAGGCTCTGGAAGCCTTTTTACAATAAAAAAGAATGCCAAAAGTCCTAGACATCCAAAAACCTAACCCTAGGAGATGAAGCACCAAAAGTCATGTGTGCCCCGTTTGGGTAAGTTAGTACATCAACTTCCCTGGGTCGTAACTTTTGCATACGATCTCCGTTTTAGGCGTATGATAGCTTGTTGGAAAGGTATCGTCAAGGATATTCAATTTTAGGGTTCAATGAATCCTTCAGCTATCATTGAGAACCTCTATCTCGAAAAACCTTCATTTAGGCCCTCAAAATGTCCCCAAAAATTAAAACCTGCTAAAAATAGTAAATTGCCAAAATTGCTAGAAAACCGTTTTCAGCCAGTCGGAAAAGGTGGGTGGCCACCGATATCCTCCTGGATCAATCCTCCTTCATTAGGAAGAAATGGTCTGAATTGCGTTGAGTTCCCGAGGGAGAGGGAAAAATGTTTGTTGAATCTGCATCTGGGTGAGCTACTTGTATTGTTGGAGACGTCGTGCTGCTTAGTTTGTGGAAGTCTGTCATGAACCTGTTGAAGTTGAGGTTGTTCAACAAGTTGAGCTACATGAGAGGAATATGTGCAGAAGGAATATTTTCACTTTTCTACAATCTTGTCGACCTGCTTCTGTTGGATAGAAGGTGCAGGGGGCAAGACTGTAGTGGTTGCAGTGTCCTTCTGTTCTCCTTTTGAACAGATTGTGAAAAAGCTGAATTTTCCAGTATGAGATACTACCTTGTGACACTTTTTAGGTGGAACAATAGTTGGAACTACCTCTAGTATTCTGTAGAGATGACCCCCCAAATTAATAATGACACTGCAAGGTCAAGACTCATAAACAGCATGGCGCTTCCACATATATGGCTGGCCCAAGAGAACATCACAGACATCCAGTGGGGCAACATCACATAATACCTCATCCTTGAAGGGCTAGATGTCGTATGACAATCGACATTGTTGGCTGACATGGAGATCTCCTCCCTGGTGAAGCCACCTGATGTTGTACGGCTGCGAGTGTGTTGTTGTCGACAATACCAACTATTTGATGACCTCTGCTGAGAAGAGGTTCTTCTAGCTTCCGCTATCAACAATAAAATGTAGTGGGGTCCCCTTCACCCACATCTGTGAATGAAAAAGGCATTCCCCCTCTTCAGGATCTATTGGTTCTTCTGGTTGAATTGATGCAGTTGTGAAAATAGTAGTGGGGTTTGCGTCAATGATTTGTCCTTTACCAGTGTTTTCAGAAACAGATTCTGAATCAGGGTTTGGCTCCTTGTCTTTGATCTCGGCCACCAATGATTGTTTTGAGCAACATTCATTGGTGTTGTGCCAAGGGATTTTGTGGAAATCGCACCATTTTTCATTGTCCTTCTTTTTCTTCCCATGACCCCTCTTTTCTTGTGCCTTGGACTGGTTTTCGGGAGACTGTTTGTTAGAGTTGTCTTTGTCATACTTCCATTGTTGCGGATTTACAGATATGAAATCCCATTTGTTCTGGTGCTTAAATTTCTTCTCGATTTTAACAGCATACTGATAAGCAGCACCGAGTGATGAGATGTCCAGAAAATCCATTTCAGTCTGGATATATCTATGTAGAGACCTGTTATCGCACAGTTTGTATTTTAGGTCACAGGCTACAAGGTAGTGGACAAACTGGCGTAACTGGAACCTTCCCCACCCAATGTGACCTCGATGGGGAGGTTCTTTATATTTAGGGAGGTTATCCCATAGGAGACGTCCCTGGTAACCTGGGGTTTGAAGAGGCAAAGAGTAAAAGGTCAAGAGTTAAGGTTTTCCCTCCTCACATGTTACCACCAGTATCAGATAATCCGGCTAATCAACCAATAAAGAAGTGAAGTCCCTGTTGAAAACACCTTCCTGGAACAAGATGATAACAATGCAATACAATATTTGCAGGGTATAACTCAAAGGGTTAGTACTTCTTAACTATCTAATTTAAATTAATAAGCAATGTAATAGACAAGATGAAGTCAACGTTCTGCTAAATAGACTATGTAAGATCACCAATTCATCAATATCTACAAAAACGACCAAGCCAATAGTATTTTCAATCAATAATTGTTCAATAAATGTTTGACGTCATCAATTTAATTTCTTATTTAATATTCAAAGGCTTGTTGTGTCAGGTATGACATCAGCCTAGGTTAGTAGCATTGGGGTTAGTTAGGGTTTCAAAGATTTAAAGTTTGAAAGATAATTTTTGTGCACTACAAGCTCAACGTTGGAGAAATCACTAGTGCCTTAGGGTAAATGGAGTTAAAGCAAGGGAAAAAGATATCTGGAGGACTTAAACTTAGAGACTAGAAGGTAGGGTTCCAAGGTGCTGCAATGGCAGGGCCCTAGAATCCAAACCCTAGGGGAAGGAGGCTCACTCCGGTGTTGCTTAAGCAAGGTCTCGTGCTCCTTCCTCCTTCTCTAAAAGCTCTTGGAAAAATGGCTAGCTTCAAAGCACAAACTTAAGGGAGAAGGTGTTGCAAAGGCAAGGCCTTCAAACCCTAGGAGGAGAAAACCCTAGGTGTAGTCTAACTAGGCCTAGGACGTCTCCTCTTTTCAATGTATAACTTCAACGCTATCTCAGAAAAAGGGAGAAAAAGTGTAGCAGCGGCTAGGGTATATCTTCCTTCTTCAATGGCTAAAACTATTTCTCAAACAAGGGGACATATAGCAATGACCTACTTTTGTGCTTGCTACCTAGGGTTTCAAGATTTAGCAATATAATAACAATGTAAGAAATTAAGCCTACAACCATTCACTTAAGAAGTTTTGCATGAAAAATTCACTTACATATCATGAAGAATGCATAATCAAACCCTAGTTGTAAACCTTCCTTGAGAGAAACACCATATATGCCAAGAGAAATACTCCAAGAAAAGTTGTGCCTCACTTGAAACACCAAAAATACCAAATAAAGGCTAAAAGATAGTATCTCACAAGAGAGTGAGTTGTTGTTCTCTTAAAATGAGGGAAAAACATCCTCAATATATATCAATCCATGACCTTCTAATTACAAAATAGGTCATTAAAACAGCCGACAAGGCTGACTACAAAATTTACACTGTTTTTACATTAATTGCTAGATAAATGACATGAACTGAGAAAAAGGTGGGACGTCAAGCCCTTCTAAGGGAGACGTTGGCACTTTTTTGGCATATCTAGCATCCAGAAGCCAGATGTTAGCCCCTTTAGGGCTCCTCCAAGCTGTCACACATGCCAATCACCTCATCACACTGCCACACGCTCAAGGTGACGTCCAAATCTCCTGGGTGACATCTTGTCCATCAAGAGGCAAACGTTCCATCTAAAGTGGGTGATTCCCCCTAGGCCGGGCTCTGCCAAAGTGTCCTGGGTGGAATGTCCTTATTTCTTCATGTGCAAAGGCTCATCATGACGTTGTCCTGTCTCTACCATCCCAGCAACCATCTGATGGGCTCTTCATCCCCATGGAGGTCCGAGATAATCATCTCCCCATGTGTACCGGTCCACTGGTACCTGTCCATTAGGCATGGTCCTGCACATCAAAAACTTCGCCCTCCATGGGCTCATTAGTCCTTGGGATCATAGAAATGTCAATCATATCTCATCATTAAATTTATCAAATACATGCATAAAACCCCTAGCATATCATCTAATAGCTCAAAGACATTACACTGACCTACTATACAAAGTTGAAGGAAGAGACAGAATAACCTATTGGGCCAACATCCATAAAAATAAGAGAGTTTCCAAAGAAGATTATTCAAGCCATGTAACATGAAGTGATATGGTTTAAGGATGTCCAGTCATAGTGAAGACCAGGGGTAGGTATTGTCCGTGGGTGCCTTTGTAGGAGGCGAGTTGTACCTATCATGGATGCAGTTCTTTCCGAGCCCCTTTATTGCCTTTATTCTTTTCTTATTTATTACTTTTTCTTCCTTTTTACTTCAAGGTCTGACCAGAGGACACTGCCTTGGCATGGTGACCAGAGCTGAGAGTGTTACCCACTAGTATTTTCGCAGAAGTGATAAGAATGGCTTGTGATGAGACCCCCTTTCCCTTGGCCATGCAACCAAAGGTCATTGCCCTGGCGTGGTAACCAGATAATGGCAATGTCATACCGCTAGATACCTATGAACATAATGGGTCGACTTGTGATGATACCTCCCATCCTCTTGGTTAGGTCTTGTTTTATTATTTTTCTTTGGGTCCCTTTTGTTTCTTATCGAGAGGCCTTTTATTGCCTTCTCAGGGATCCCTGGGCGAGGCATCTCTAGGTTTTATTCCCTATGGCTTTTATCTTTTACCATCTTCTTTTACCCCCTGGGCCTTTATCCCCTTCTTCCCACAGGAAAAAGTGTAACCCCTCAAAGGTCATCCTAATGCCCGGACTAGGGGAATGGGATGGATGTATGGGAGATAAGATGTAAAATGATTGCATGGTGGGAGTGGATGATGGCTCTTCAAATCTCCCCTGGTGGATGACCAAAACCCATGGACACAAGCTTGCTAGGGCACCCCGTTAATCCCCCCAACAATGGTCAAGTGGGTTAGTGTAAAATCCAAGCAGTTGTCAGAAATGTAAGGAGCCTGATGCATATATAAAAAAGTTATAATGATAAAAAATGACACATACCATGATACCTGGACCAATTACCTCATGGAGCAAGAGTCTTCTTTGATGCAAGTACAAGCCAATGGTGATGGATGCTGCTGCTGCTGACACAAAAAATCTAGCGAAGAAAAAGAAGGATGGGCCCTCTAGGGCCATGCTCAGGTCAATCCTGCTCTCGGTACTCCATGTTTAGGACTTGTGGGCCTCGAGACATGATCTTCTAGTTATCCCTAGAAATTGGGGATAACATCTGGCTCCAACTTGGGGACATGTGCTCACCGTAGAGTGCATGAGAACCTCAACATCTCTGGCATAAACCTGCAGACTTGCTCACACTCGAAAAAAAATACATCAGCAACAAAGATGGGGTGGTATTGTCAACCCACAAAATATAACATGTATACATAAGAAGTAAAACAATCAAATGCATATGAGGAAACAAACATGAAATGCAGATGGTATAATACATGGAAAATGCCTACCTACTCATACTTACCTGTACCATCATGTGTCTGGGGGGTAGTAATGCTTGATATGTAAAGCGTTTACTGGTAATTTCAGAATTTCTCCTTCCATTGTTTCCAGGTTGAAGGAATTTGTACCTGCACAACTCTCGATCTTGTAAGGGCCTCCCCATAGGCTGTCAAATTTTTTGTTCATGCCAGGCTTTTCTTTTCTTTTATCCCACAACAGGACAAGATCTCCTTTGGTGAAACTTCTTTCTTTGGCCTTGTGATCAAAATATTTTTTTGTCTTCTCTTGGTTCCTTGTTATTTGAACCAAGGCATTTCTCCGTGTTTCATATAATTCTATCAGCTGATCTATTCTTCCTTGGATTGCCTCTGCATCTGTGTCGTATTGTTGCGAAAATTAGAGGATAGGAATTTGGAGGTTTACAAGAAGTTTTGCTTCGAGTCCATATACCAACTCAAAAGGAGTCTTCCCCGTGGAAGTTTTTGTTGTTATTCGATCTGCCCATACTGCATACTTTATTTTACTATCCCATGACTTCTTATTTTCTTCGACAACCTTCTTTAGGATATTCATGAGGTTCTTGTTGGTTGACTCTGCTAACCCATTTCCTTGTGGGTAGTAGTTTGAAGAATGGGATAGGGTAATGCCATATTTGAAACAAAATTCTACCAGAGCCTAAGAGCTGAAAGCTTTGGCATTATCCATAGTGATTTTGGAAGGGATGCCAAACCTAGTTATGATCTGATCTTCCAAGAAGTTCATGACAACCTCTTTGGTGGCCTTCTTTGTAGGAATTGATTCAGCCCATCTAGTGAAATAATATGTAGCTGTCAGGATCCACTGATAGCCATTACTTGAATTATCCTTGAATTCACCAATAAAATCCAGGCCCCATTGTTGAAAGGGTGCCTCCACTACTACCAGTTTCAAAGGCTGTGCTGAAAGTTTTGGTTTGTCGGTGAAGTATCGACAAGGCTGGCAAGACCAAACATGCTGATAAGTATCTGAGAAAAGCATTGGCCAATAATAACCAGACCTCAAGATCTTATGGGCAGTAGTACGTGCAGCAAAGTGTCCACCACATTGCCCAGAATGCAATTCCTCCAAGATCTTCTTTGCCTCTTCCTTGTTTATGCATCGAAGTATAACGCCATCAGGATTCTTCCACCCAAGTCCATCTTCAGTTAGGTAATACTACATAGCCTTCAACCTCAAATCCCTCCTCTTGTAATCTACCAGATGATCAGGGCAAGATAAGTTCTTTAGATAATAAACTATGTCGGAATACCATTCATCATGTTCTAGTTCACTGACTATTACATTCACCTGCTCATTCTCACCAATCTGTATGGCTTCCTAATTTCTTTCAGTTAGCATTTGGGCTAGACCTTGTCCCTTTATTATCTTGGTGGGTTTTATCTCTAAGTCATATTCTTGGATTTTCGAAACCCACTTTCCTCGAGTACCCATACAATATT
Source organism: Picea sitchensis (assembly GCA_010110895.2). Classification (NCBI taxonomy): domain Eukaryota; kingdom Viridiplantae; phylum Streptophyta; class Pinopsida; order Pinales; family Pinaceae; genus Picea; species Picea sitchensis. Next base: position 23,934 of record SNQJ01S0163772.1, on the reverse strand, counting down.
GGTGGGATAAAACATCCTTCACAGCTGGGTACGGGACATAAGCCTTGATTTTAATGTAACCGATGTAATTCCTGAAATGCTTGAGGGATTTAACCAAGACATAGGCCTACTTCTCTGTGATGGAGTAGTTCAATTCTGAATCTCTTAGGAATTTGCTCATAAAGGCTACAGGATGTTCATAGTTGTCAGCATCCTTCTTCATCAATACGCCTACGATAGTATCCTGAGATGCAAACGAGAAAATTATGAAATCCTGTGAAAAATCAGGACTAATCAAGACGGGGGCTTGGGAGATGGCTTTCTTGATATCTTCAAAATATCTGTCGGTCTCATTTCCCCACCTGAAAGTAACATCCTTTTTTAGCAGAGTGCTTAATGGTTTTATCCTTTCAGCAAAGTTAGGCACAAATCTACAGATGAAATTGATTTTTCCAAGAAAAGATTGTAAATCTTTCTTGTTGATTAGAGGTCAGACATCTCTTATATATTGGACTCTTTCAAGATCAATGGAGACTCCTCTTGGTGAGGCCATGTGTCCCAACAGTTTTCCTTCGTCAATCCCAAAAACACACTTCTTAGGATTTAGTGAGATGCCATACTTCCTACACCATTCAAAAACAATCTTGAGTTGGGAGAGATGGTCTTTCCTATCCTTGGACACAACAGTGAGGTCATCTTGGTAAATTTCTATGATTTTTTGTATAAGGTCCCTGAAGGCAAAATCCATTGCTCTCTGAAAGGTGGCACCCGCATTCATGAGGCCAAACGGCATTCTCAAGTACATAAAAGTTCCCCAGGGTGTAGTGAACGCAGTCTTGAGTTGATCCCCCCTTTTGAGTAAAACTTGGTTGTATCCTGAGAATCCATCTAGCATAGACATCATCCCTGCCCCTATGGCTCGTTGAAGCAGATGTTCCATGTTTGGGAGGGGGTAATTATCCTTCAACGACAACTGGTTGAGGTTGTGGAAATCAACACACAGGTGGATATCACCATTTTTCTTCTAAACAACTACCAAGTTTGACTTTCAAGACGAATACCTGATTGGGGATATGATACCAGCATCAACCATCTTTTGAAGTTCCTTTTGTATCTGTCCAGCTAACTTCGGGTTGATATGCCTTAATTTTTTTCGGAATGGCTTGGCTCCTTCCACCAAGGGTAGAGCATGTTGGATAACATCTCCTCTATAGGCCTTTAAGTCATCATAGTTCCAAGCGAAGGTGTCCTTGAATTCCCTAATGAGCTCCAATATTTCCTTCCTCTCTTTCTCGGTAGTCCCCTTTCCTATATTGACCATTCTCGGCTCCATCTTAGTACCAATGTTGAATTATAAGGCTTCCTCAACTTGCTTATTGGTTCTTTTTCCTTTGAAAACATCATGCCTGTCAAATAGGTTCTCTAGAGGAATACAACCTTTTGGTAAGGTATTGTTTTGCAGGTTGATGATTTACAAGTCCATAGAATCAGCCAAGAAAGCAACTTGTGTATCTGTGAATTCTTTGCTATTCTCCATAAATCTGATAATTTGATCGTCATCCTCAAAGACCTGCCAGTGCTCTAGATTGTCGGGGATGGAAGGTCTAAAAAGAACCTCCATTCTACACAGATCATGAAGAGGTCCTTTGCATGGTTGCAAAGTGGAAGTTGAGACAGCCAGAGCATCAACTACATGGTTTTCTTCTCGAGGAACAACTTCAATTGATATCTTTCTGAAGGATTTTGAAAGAGTCTGAGCTACATCTTGATACCTTTTTAACTTTTCATTCTTAGTCACAAATCTCATTGGAACTTGCGATACGATGAGGTCTGAGTCACCTTTCACTTCTAGGATTGTAACACCTTTTTCGATCGCCAGACTGAGTCCCAGAATCAAAGCTTCATATTCAGCCATATTGGTGCAACAGAATTCCAGCCTATATGAATGGTAGAAGACCTCACCTGATGGAGCTGTTAAAACTATTCTAGCACCTGATCCAAAGCTTGAGTGTGAGCCATCGAATTCCAAGGTCCAGATTCCTTCTGTTTCCTCAACTGTGACCATGTCCAACTTTCCTTCTTGAATGAGCCAATCATTTAGACCACTATTGATGCATAAAATTTGATCATCTATCTCATCAGGATTTTTGACTGGTGATCCAACAAAGGGCTCATTGTAGATGGAGTAAAATCCTTCTTCAGGATGAGGGATGATGGCTCTGGACTGCTCTTTGTGAGTGCTCCCATTCAAGTGCTCTATAAGGTCATTGTGGAGGATAATCCTGAAATTATTAATATCATTCACGAAGACCACATTCATCAAGAAAGGAGCGTTGGGACAAGAGTCAAAGGCCACCTCAAGATTGTTGATGTTTCCTTTTGCAAAATTATCTCTGGTATTTGCTTGTGAGACTTTTAGGCCCAACTGTTGCATAACTTCTTTTGTAATTATATTGGTTTTTTCTCTTGGGTGCAGGAGACAGTTGTGGAGGAGAAAATATTTGACTCGGAGGGAGACATAAAAGGGTTTGAAATTACAATTTTTAGAAACAGGGTGTCCCACCTGATGAATAAAAAGAGAGAAGTCTTCAGGAAGACTTGGCTCAATGTTCTTCTGTGAGTTATCCACAACTTCATCCTTCGGATGGGCCCTCTTTAATGGAGGTTATTGAGGAGAGATAACACTCTCATGAGAAAGGCTCCATTTCCTTTTGGTGGGAGCTAATTTGATCTAGAGGATGCTTGGAGGTTCCGGTTTTGCCATAGGTTCATTACCTGGGTCCCATAGTTCGCAATTCAGGTTTCTTTGCTGAATGTAGTCATCAAAATCAAGATTTATTTCAATTTGAAAGGCCATGTCTTGTGCTTCTTCTAAATTTGTTGGTGACCGGTCCTTAACATTGAATTTCAAGGTTCCTTCTAACGAGGACAAGAAGTGATCGATGATGGCTTGTTCTGAGCCAACCTTTGATCGAATCTTCTTAAGGAAAAGGTTGAACCTATCACTGAAGTATCTTATACTTTCACAAGGTCCTTTGCAAATGTTGAGATATTGAGAAAAGGAGTCTTGTGAATGCTCACTATCACACCACCTTATTTTAAAATATTTTTGTAACTCTTCAATGTTTTTTATGCTTCCCTTGGGACATCCATCAATCCAAACTTTAGCATCTCCTATAAGAGAACTCGAAAAGAGCCTCATAAAGACATCAGGGTAATCTTGACTGGTCAAATGGAAGTCAACACTGTCTCAAAAATGGGTCCAATGTGAGTTTCTAGGGGTGCCCTTTCTTGAAAAGAAAGGTAGCCAAGAGTTTGCATCTGTGGGAAAATCATGTAATCCACCCTGGATGTTGCCAAAGTCAAAGAAATTGAAACTTTATGAATGAGACCATTTCTGAGGATTTGGATTGGCTAGAGGCACAGGGTTTATTAGAGTGGTGATTGCCACAGCAGCGGGATTTGAGTATAGTTTTCTACTACGAGTCGTCATGGAGTCGCCAGATAGTTTTCCTGAAACTATCAAAGGATAGAGGAATAAAGTCTTAGTGGAGAAGCCAGGTAAGCTTATAAGAGAAAGTTATTTTGAGGTAAGGCTTACCAAATGATTTGTCGTTGAGGAAGATTGACTCAGTGTTCCCCAGCAACGGCACCAAAATGTTATCACGCAATTTGTCTTTTAGGTCACAGGCTACAGGATAGTGGACAAACTGGCGTAACTGGAACCTTCCCCACCCAATGTCACCTCGATGGGGAGGTTATTTCATTTTAGGGAGGTTATCCCAGGGGAGACATCCCCAGTAACCTGGGGTTTGAAGAGGCAAAGAGTAAAAGGTCAAGAGTTAAGTTTTTCCCTCCTCGCAGGTTACCACCAGTATCAGATAATCTGGCTAATCAACCAATAAAGAAGTGAAGTCCCTGTTGAAAACACCTGCCTGGAACAAGATGATAACAATGCAATACGATATTTGCGGGCTATAACTCAAAAGGTTAGTACTTCTTAACTATCTGATTTTAATTAATAAGCAATGTAATAGAAAATATGAAGTCAACGTTCTGCTAAATAGCCTATGTAAGATCACCAATTCATCAATGTCTACAAAAACGACCAAGCCAACAGTATTTCCAATCAATAATTGTTCAATAAATGCTTGACATCATCAATTTAATTGCTTATTTAATAGTCAAAGGCTTGTTGCATCAGGTAAGACGTCAGCCTAGGTTAGTAGCATTGGGGTTAGTTAGGGTTTCAAAGATTTAAAGTTTGAAAGATAATTTTTGTGCACTACAAGCTCAACATTGGAGAAATCACTAGTGCCTTAGGGTAAATGGAGTCAAAGAAAGGGCAAAATGTCTCTGGAGGATTTATACTTAGAGACTAGAAGGTAGGGTTCCAAGGTGCTGCAATGGCAGGGCCCTAGAATCAAAACCCTAGGGGAAGGAGGCTCACTCCGATGTTGCTTAAGAAAGGCCTCATGCTCCTTCCTCCTTCTCTAAAAACTATTGGCAAAACGGCTAGCTTCAAAACACAAACTTAAGGAAGAAGGTGTTGCAAAGGCAAGGCCTTCAAACCCTAGGATGACAAAACCCTAGGTGTAGTCTAATTAGGCCTAGGACGTCTCCTCTTTTCAACCTATAACTTCAACGCTAGCTTAGAAAAAGGGAGAAAAAGTGTAGCAGTGGCTAGGATATATCTTCCTTCTTCAATGGCTAAAACTATTTCTCAAACAAGGGGACATATAGCAATGACCTACTTGTGTGCTTGCTACCTAGGGTTTCAAGATTCAGCAATATAATAGAAAATGTAAGAAATTAAGCTACAACCATTCACTTAAGAAGTTTTGCATGAAAAATTCACTTACATATCATGAAGAATGCATAATCAAACCCTAGTTGTAAACCTTCCTTGAGAGAAACACCATATATGCCAAGAGAAATACTCCAAGAAGAGTTGCGCCTCACTTGAAACACCAAAAATACCAAATAAAGGCTAAAAGATAGTATCTCACAAGAGAGTGAGTTGTTGTTCTCTTAAATTGAGGGAAAAACATCCTCAATATATATCAATCCATGACCTTCTAATTACAAAATAGGTCATTAAAATAGCCGACAAGGCTGACTAAAAAATTTACACTGTTTTTACATTAATTGCTAGATAAATGACATGAACTGAGCAAAATGTGGGACGTCAAGCCCTTCTGAGGGAGATGTTGGCCCCTTTTTGGGCATATCCAGCATCCAGAAGCCAGACGTTAGCCCCTTTAGGGATCCTCCAAGCTGTCACATGTGCCAATCACCTCATCACACTGCCACTCGCTCAAGGTGATGTCCAAATCTCCTGGGTGACGTCATGTCCATCAAGAGGCAAACGTTCCATCTGAAGTGGGGATTCCCCCTAGGCCGGGCTTTGCCAAAGTGTCCTGGGTGGAACATCCTTCTTTCTTCATGTGCAAAGGCTCATCATGACGTTGTCCTGTCTCTGCCATCCCAACAACCATCTGATGGGATCTTCAGCTCCATGGAGGTCTGAGCTAATCATCTCCCCATGTGTACCGCTCCATTGGTACCTG